>JAREIS010000789.1:0-42230 GCA_030060385.1 Muscicapa striata striata | reverse complement strand
TCAGAGACAATTGTGCAGAAGCCATGACTGTAAATCAAAAGCTGAGACAACTGAACTGACTTTGAGAACTCCTGTTCCAGCAAACACCTTTCCATCAAACAAGACACAGCTGACAGAAAACACCACCAACCCATAGACATGGTTCACAGATATCCATAGGTTACTGAAGGTAGAAGGTTTGCTAGCTGGAGTGGACACTTCAGCACCTCTGACTGCTTGTTGCTGTTTTCTCAGCCATAAGACAGAGGAGGAAGCACAACAGAGCCCAGAAATCGTTCAAAGACCTCTGCTGCTATTGTACACACTGAGGACATGATGTCTGCTCTACACACCCTTACAGAGACAGCCTGAAGCACTGTGTCCAGCTAAACTCATCCTTAAATCAGCTGATTCCTTTGCCCTACCCCAGCAAAATGTCTCAAAACTCTGCCTACATATCATAATCTGAAAATCTGTCACACCAGGCTTAGCTTGGTCTCCTTACCTTACACATTTTTCCCTCCGAACACAGCTCCTGCTGGTTTCTACTACCATCATCACCAGTGTCATTTTTCCCATTCTCCTGCTCCACACTGAAGATTTCAATTGTGTTAGCAGAAGGAGAGCTCTTCTGGATGGGAGGCAAAGGTTTAGATGGAAGGAGCATGCAGGGAGGTGGCCGCACCGACTTGGAAAATATGAACCTAGTCAGGCCTAGCTTCTGGAGCTGCTCTGTTTCATCCACAGCTGGAGGTAATGTGACCTGGGCTTTTGGACACTGTAGGAGGCATCCATCAGAGGTAGACTTCACCCTGGAAAATAAAGCCAAATTACACTTGTTGATGATAATACCTTCAGATAACTGTGAGCAAAACATCTAGAGGAGCTTTCCTAATGATGTGATTTCACACTAGAAAATGATGAGGCTCTGAAAAACAACATGGACCTCATGACAATCATTAAGAGAGACAATCTACAAGTAACATTCTTGCCAGTGCTCCCTTAGGAAAACCAAGGATGAGATGCATCTGATCTATCCTCAGATGGCTTCCCTGGCACACAGGTCACATGGCTTTGTGGAGAAAGAGAGACACTTCTGCCAAGTTCAAATGGCTCCTCATATGGGAGCTGTGTGTCTTCTAATAAGGAAACTCATCACTCTGGAGAAGTGTCTCCACACCAGGCATGACAAGCTGGAACAGCAGCTCAGATGAATCTGAGCAGATGAACAGGGGCATATCAGAAAGATCCAGAAAATCAGTAACAGAGATAAAACCAGAAGCCAGACATCCCAGCACTATGCTCACATTATTGCTTCCCTAGAGACTAGATCCACAGCTTAACAAACCCACTGGGAGCAATTCTCCTGGATCAACCTGTCTCTTCCATAGGCCACTGAGGCATGTGATCACTTTCCTGCCACCACTGAGCATGACAGAGCTAAATCCATCCCCTCTGTTATCAGAGGAGAACAGGTACAAGTAGCTCTGCCACTGGCATGAAGAGACAGCAAGGACCAAATCCCTGTGTGAAATGCAGATTGCAGCACAGGGGGAAATCAAGCAAACATGCTGTCCATCAAGCAAACTATATGAAGGACAGGAATATCAAGAGAACAAGTCCCCATTGAGGGACCATATTTCAGCATACTGAGCACTACAATTCCTTAGGAATTGACTTGCCATATACTACTCAAACTTGGTAGTGTTTGAGGGTAAGAAAATCATGATTCAGACAGGCCAAATCACTTGCATGGGACTGCTTGTTTGGAGAATGGCATCTTGTTTCTAGACTGGGACTTCTCATCAAAACACCTGTCTGAGAAAGACTCCACTCTGATGAAAAAACCCCTGGTTGAATTGACTTGTCCCAAGCCAGGCATCAGAGACATGGCCCTCTCCTAGCCTCCACAACACTGCCCTTGCCACTGCACTGGAGTGTCTGAGCTGCAACCAACGGGTGCATTTTTGTCACCCAATTTCTGTGGAAACCCCTCCAGAGAAGTTTGTTCAGTGTAATGCAGAAGTAGACATTTTTTGTCATAGAGCATTTGCAGGGAAAGGAAACAATCTCTGGCACAGGTTATCACTGCCAGAAAGATTTTCCTGAGGAAGAGACATGTCCAGCCTGTCATGTGCTCTGTCACACCTAACAAAAGTGCTCAGTACCGTTGACTAGAAGGCAATGTGGCCTGGGGCTTCTTCGAGACACTGCTCCTCTTCTTCACAGGGCTCTTGACTGATGGGCATTCACCCTTCTGCTCTTCCATCCCCTACAAAGACATAGAGAAACCCCAGGGATCTTTAGAATATCAAATAGGAAATTCCCTGTTGAAAACACAAGTTTGAACCAGGATCACTGCTACCAAGGCTTAGGGAAACATTTCCTAACTGACAGAAGGAAACAGCTCAGAGATTCAGTGATGCCAACTCTTTGTTTGCAATAGCCCAAGACAGGTTATGGGTGCTGCCATAATGAGCAGCAGTCTAAGATTCCAAATTCAGGAGTTGAGCTTAAATGGGAATAATGCAAACATGTAGGCAACAAGTGTTCTGAAAGAAAGTTACAGAAAAATTGGGACACTTTGGGGGATGGGCTATTTTGTTGGAAGATGATTTGATTCAACACTCACTCTTCCTGTTCCTGCACAAAGACACACTCCCTTCTATAATGCAGGTAAAAAGAATTAAATCCCCCTCTAAAGAATTCAGTGATATTCCACTGGATGCTGCTGAATTCACCAAGCTTCTTCCAGCTCCACAGGGCTTGACAGCAGGGCAGTATTCCCAGAAGACAGGCAGTAATTGTAGTAATTAGGATTGACTTGGACATCTTCTGTATGTTTGGAAATTTTCTTGGCACTACTATTTCTGGTGTCTTTTGCAAAGTCTCTGTTATCTTCAGAAGCACCATTCTCACTTAATTGCTTTACTGGGGGCTGAGCAGGGAGAGTGCAGTGGGGGGTTACCCTTAAATATAAACCCATTTACTCTTCTACCCTTTCCTGATTGTGACCAATATTAAAAATATTCAAAACCCCACTTTTTCCTTAATAATACCAGTTCCTTTTTGGTCTGCAGATAAACAGGCTGGGGATTAACAGTTCAATCCCAGGAGCAAAATGATTCAGCAGAAGAGCAATGAGATCAAGACTGATTAGGTATGTTTGATCTCCTATTAGCATAGCAATACTTGCACAAAGCAGACCTTTCTCCTGCCAAGCACTTACCTTCTCCTTAATTCTTGTCAGAATATCTTCCAGGTCACAGGTGGAAACAGATTGTTCCAAAAGCATTTTACATTTTTGATGATTCATCAACATCTTCACCATCTCCTGCCCATAATGCCTAAGGAAGGAAGGAAGGAAGGACGGACAGAAGGAAAAGAAAGTGAACAAACAAAAGAAGGCTGCTAAGAGAATAAGCTGATGCCTAAACTCATCAGGTGCAATCCTTTGATGAGAAGGCATTGCCTACTCATCAAAGAGAGAGATTTAGCCCTACTTGTCACTGTACAGTGCTGTCAGCAGAAATACAAAAAAGGCAAGATGAGAATGTGGGGCAAAAGAAAAATACCATTGCACTCTGAAACTATGGGTGTGCTTCTGTGGGATCAATAGAACCCAGGGAACAATCAAAACACATCTGCTTTGCTTTCAGGTCCTATTAGCAGTGCCTTGCTGCCATTGCACAATAATTTGCCTTCCTGCAACTAGCAGGGAAGCCAGCACAAAACACCTCATGCTTCCTATGGATTATTCTATACTATATGTATGCACAGGACACTAGTTGCTGATGTGTTCTTTGCAGCTATTAATGGGAATTTGTTCATGGGAATTGAATTTCAAAGTAAGGGGATTTTGGTGATTTGGGTTGATTTTGGCACTATGAAACCACAGTTTTCTTTATTTTCTTCTGTTCTTTTTGTCGGTAATTTTAATAACTGCTGTTGTTTTCTACTTGTGCTGTGAGTTAGAGTAGTAAAGAGCTGTTACTTTTACCTCCTTATCTCTGCCTTGAGTCCTTGATTTGAAACAATTATAACGCTTGGAGGGGGTGAAATTGATTTCTCTATTTCAAAGGGAAACTTCTGCCGTTTTTGGCAGAACCCTGTCCTAAAACCAGGACAGATTTTGGCGCCCAACGTGGGGCTGAGGGCATTAAAAGGCGAGTTAAGAGAAGAGTAGCAGCTCTTAAGCAGCAACATGTTGTCTAGTTTAATCTGGTTTGGGCTCCACGTGGTCACAGATATTTCTCTCCCATTTGCAAGCCCTTTTTTGAATATGGGCCCCCTCACCAAATTTATTGTAGCTATGATTCGATTTGTGTTTTGGATTGATTTTGTCAGGAATTCATGGGTTTTTAATTTTTCTGGAAATTTGCCACATGGATCCTGAGCTATCATACTATAACTGTGTGTTTCTGGGATTATTTCAAAAATGGTACTTACTGTGAGGCAATGAATGCAAGGAAATTTTCTCCCAACCTGTCACCCAGTTTTTGAGGCTACCCCACCAGTTTTCAAGGATTTCAGATTTGCTTTAATTGCTAGTATTATTATTCCGTGGCTGGTGTTGCTGATGGGCCTGCTTTACTTAGCATTCAGAAACAAGGGAATACTGGCTTGGATAACAACCGTGAAACATGCTGCCCCAGACCCTGCCCCTGTCCCAGAGAATAGGGATGCTGCCCCAGAGCCTGCCCCTGTCCCAGGGAATAGGGATGCTGCCCCAGAGCCTGCCCCTGTCCCTGAGACTAGAGATGCTGCCCCAGAGCCTGGTGTTGCCCCAGAGCCCACTGCAGAAATGAACCAGCCAGAGTGGGTGGGGTTCTAGTGAAGGAGATACGGGACATGGGCCAGGTGCTGAAGGAGCACTTTTCCCCAGCTAGTGAGAAACCCTCCCCTGCCCTAAAGAGGAGAGTCTGATGGTGCTGCAGTGGAACCCATAGATGTTACATCTGTCCAGGTTCCAGCTGGATCACAGGGGCAGCCACAGCCAGCAGCAGTTGCCCCTGTGGAAACTAGGAAATCTAAGATTAAAACAAGGCACCTAGATAGTAGGGATCAGCCAGGACGGTCCTCACAACCAGCAAGGGAGCCAGAGGTTGAGATTGTCACCGAGTCTCTCTCATATGACACTCTCCGTAACCTGCGAAAAAGACATTGTGCGACGGGGCCGTGAGCCTTTTACAACCTGGTTACTTCGTGTCTGGGACCTTATGGGGAGAGGTGTACAACTGGATGGCACTGAGGCCAGGAATTTGGGATCCTTGGCCCAGGACTCAGGTGTGGACCAGACATTCGTAAGGAGCAAGGCCTCCTTTCCCTTTGGGAACGGCTTCTAATGAGTGTGAGAGAGAGTTTATCCACAAAGAGAGAATGCAGGAGCACCACCATAGAATGCGCTGGAAGACCATTGATGAAGGGATCCAGCAGCTGAGGGAAGTGGCAGTATTAGAGGTACTCTTTGGGATGGATGGACAGCATGACAATGACCCTGACAAGGTCAGGTGCACAGGGCAGATGTTGTGGGATCTGGCAACCCTGGGGCCATCTGAATATACTACCTACATTGCACTGATTAAGGCTGATGACCACTGAGAGACAGTGGGTTCTGTTGCCAGCAAGCTCAGAAATTTTGACAGTATGATTAATGGCCCAATGCAGGCCAAGGTCTCTGCTGTGGCCAGGGACCTCAACAGGTCCAAGAGGAGATGAAGGGGATGAGAGGGTTGAAAGGAGAGGTGAGGGAGATTATAAGGGAGGAGATAAGGAAGATCAATGCAGCACCAGTACGAGTCACAGGCCCCAAATCTCACACCCAAGCCCTCCAGCTAGGGACAGAGGATACACCTCACGAACTGACCTGTGGTTCTTCCTGCGAGACCATGGGAAGACATGGAAAAATGGGATGGGAAGCCCACTTCTGTCCTGGCAGCACGGGTGCGTCAGCTCAGGAGAAATGCCAACCGAGGGAACCGTGCTAAAATGAAGGTAGCCTCGACCTCCCACAACCAAGGTGCAGGGTACTACAGAAGGGAGGATGATCTGTCAGATCCCTGGAAGGAACCTCCACTATGTATGCCCAGGAAGAAAATAATAACCAGGGCTAGAGGGGCCCTGCCTCTAGCCAGGGAGAGGCATGGGATAACAGGATCTGCTGGGTAGTGTGGGTGCGATGGCCTGGCACATCAAAGCCACAGAAACATAGAGTGTTAGCTGATACTGGTTCACAATGCACCCTGATACCATCAGAACATGTGGGGAAGGTACCTGTTTCCATTGTTGGGGTGACAGGGGATCTCAGGAATTTACTTTGCTGGAAGCTGAGATTAGCCTGACAGGGAAGGGGTGGCAGAAACATCCGATTGTAACTGGCCCAGGGGCACCGTGCATTCTAGGCATAGACTTCCTCAGGAATGGCTACTACAAAGATCCAAAGGGACTCAGGTGGGCTTTTGGGATAGCTGCTGTATCGGCAGAGAGTATTAAGCAGTTGAACACCTTGCCTGGACTGTCAGAAAATCCATCTGCAGTGGGACTCCTGAAAGTGACCGAGCAACAGGTACCAATTGCCACCATGACAGTGCACCGCCGGCAGTACCGGACAAATCGAGATGCTGTGATCCCCATCCACAAGATGATCCGTGAACTGGAGAGACAAGGGGTGGTGAGCAAAACCCACTCACCCTTCAACAGTCCCATCTGGCCGTCGCGCGCTGAGGTCTGAAGGGGAATGGAGATTAACTGTGGACTATCGTGCCTTGAATGAAGTGACTCCACTGAGCGCAGCCGTGCCGGACATGCTGGAACTGCAGTACGAGCTGGAGTCCAAGGCAGCGAACTGGTATGCTACCCATTGACATTGCCAATGCATTTTCTCCCATTCCTTTGGCAGCAGAGTGCAGGCCTCAGTTTGCTTTCACCTGAGAGGGATCAACAAGTGTAATTTGGTTTTATTTTCCAGGGTGAAGTCTACCTCTGATGGAAGCCTCCTACAGTGTCCAGAAGCCCAGGTCACGTTACCTCCAGCTGTGGATGAAACAGAGCAGCTCCAGAAGCTTTCCAATCTCCTGAAAGCCAAGGGGTTTGAGACACGGATGGAAGGAGTGGCACTGCTCCTAGATCTGTGCCAAAACAGCCCCCAGCTCATCGCCACTAACATTGTCCAAGTATGTAGGGGATCTTCATTGCTCCCTTCCTTTAGATCCTTTCTCAAGCCTGTAGCAGTAGAGTTGATTCAGTGTGTCTTGGCACTACATCCTGGCTGTTTGGGACAGGCTGGTCCCTCTTCTCCTGACCAATTTCATTCAGGTCCAGGCTAAATGGACCTGTTCTTTCAGTCCAGCTGCATTTGTCTGGCAGGTACCTATTGATGCTGTTCATCAGATGATGACAGAATTTTCCACTGGTGTAACTTGTGCTGTCTCCTACTCCTGGTTGGGTGAAGTGAAGAGAATCCAGCCACTGAAAGCATGGCAATTATTCTCTAGAGAAAAAAAGGGTTTGGATGGGGAAGAGAAGGATCAGGCTGGGTTGGTTTAATCCAAATGTTTTTAAACGGATACTTCTGTAAACTCCATCTTGTCTTGCACAGGCACAACTCTGGCTACTGGCATCCATTCTTGTCTCTATTCCTCTTGGTAAAGATGGTGCTCATCCTTCTTGTCATTTTTTGGCGTGTTTTTTTGGGTATTTTTGGGGTTTTTTTTTCCTCTTTTGAAAAGGAGGAAAATGACTAGGGACAGAACTCTTCCTTCTCCTCCCAGTAGCTGCTTTTTCATTTTTTCCAGAAAATGGTGCCGGATAATGTTGCTGTCAATGAACTGAACCTGCTCTAATGGGAATTGTAAAGCCCATTACATTTCACAAGTCTACCTGTTAGTTAGACAAATGATCTGTATCCTGGAAGAGTTGATCACAGCCCTGCACTTCTCCAGATACAGATTCTGAGACAGATGAAAGAAACTTTGGATCTCCTCCAGCCATAGTTTTGGCATAATCATAATTGCCCTCAGTACTTGAGGAAACTGTATAGAAAAACAGGCGCTGTAAATATCTGCTTCCATACTTCTAAAGCAAAGATACTGTCTTGCATAAATAAATGGGATTAATTTAATGACATATAGGTGGAGAGAAACACCATAGGAACTATTCTTTCCCCACCCAAACCTCTCAAAAATAGAGGAAAATCTTTACACCAGCATGAGGTTGCACAACCATTCCACTGAGTGGCCCACAGGAAAACAGGGAAGTTGTGCAAACAGGTGCTGACCTTACAGAAAGGATCACTTTCAACTTTTACATTGCTGAGTGCTCATTTCAAACAAGGACATTTCAATCTAGCTTTCATGTTGTTTGTTCTCTTCACAGATTTTTGATTCTTTTGTCCTGAGAATTGCTGACAGCCACAAGAAAGTGAAGCAGAAGGCGCTGAGTGTGCTGGCAGAACTCATAGCCATCCTGAAAGATGCCATGAACCCGGTGATTGACCTTTTGGTGGAAGGAATAACAAAGAACCTGAACTCAAAGGACCCCAGGGTTCATGGTGCAGCTGTGAACGCTCTGGAAGAATCCATTGCTCACTTAGGTAAGGCTGACCCCTGACATGGGCTCTCCTCAGCTGTGTCTCTGCCTCTCTGACACAAGAGAGCACTGAGTGCCTTGAGAGCTCCTGTTGCCTGTGCAATGCTCCAGCTGACATCCACCAAAGCTGTGGAGGTGCAGTCCTTACACACCAGTCCCCCAACAGGCTGGAGTGTGCATCAGCATTTCCCAAAAGTGCCAGGAGCCCTTGGCTCTGTGCTGCTTGTCTGCAGAGGAAGTCCTGTACTACAGCTTTGCTACAATTCAGAGGCAAAGGGGTTTTTGGAGTTTGCTTGGGCCCCATTTGACTTCCCAAATGGATAGCTTTGCTGTTGACATGAAGGGACACTGGCCCATCAGAGCTTCTGCAGAGCAGCCTCCTGGAAGGCTCCACATTATAGGCATGAGCTGCCTGTTTTCCACCTCTCTTCTTAGTCTTTTTTTTTCAAAGGGGAACTTCTGATTCACCAAGTCCATTTCTTTCAAACCAAGAGATAGAAATCCAGCTGTCAGTGATGCCCTGTTCCACATCTTGTTTTGCATGGGGCAGGATGGCTGTAGCCAATACCTACACAGGCAAGGGCTGCTCTAAATTCCTTTGCTGCAGAGATTTCTGTCAGCTCTGAAAATGCTGCACTGGAGAAATATGCCTGATAAATGGAGTGTTGAAGAGGCAGATCTTCAAGGAGAGTTTCCACTATCTCCACCTCAGCTGTTCTGTGAATTCATGAACTGCCTGACTCAGTGCCTTTCTGTATCCCAAGTCTGGGCTTCTTCCTGTTTGCTCTGGAATGCAAAACCCTTTCACTGCTTTTGTGTGATTGAACTCTTGAGGTCCCTGATCTAAAATGTTTAACATAGCTCCTGGTACAGCAGACAACTTTGCATTTACAAATGTGAAAGGAGAGCTTTTCTTTGGGAATTTAAAATCCTCCCAAGTAGGCTGGAAGGAAAGAAGAAAAGGATTCAAAAATCAGCAGAAATTTACTTGATTTCATAATATGGGGCTGCCCCTGCCCTTTCCATCCCCACTCTCCTTTCTCCTATGACCTCAGAAGAGTGAGCAGTGTGTTTCTCCTGTAGATAAAGTATCACTGATGAAAGAGTTCAGCCACCAATGGAGTCAACTGAGTGGCCAAGCTCTGCTGGATGTCACCGAGCGTATCACAGGTATGGGCTCCCCTTCTAAGCCAAGAGCTCTTCCCAGGGAGTGTTTACAGGGAGTGCCTGTGAATGGACAGCAGAGCAGCTGCTGCAAATCGGGGGTGCTGAGCTTGTCCCTCCTGCCCCACCCCCATGGCAGGTGTGTTTGGCAGGTTTTCCCTGGCTGCTGCAGAGCTGTGCAGCACCTGAGATGGGGGCGGGCTCGGCCTGGGGGCTGAGCTCTCACTGGGGCACCTCAGAACCCACCTGCAGGAATGGGAGGGGCTAAAAATACCCAGCTGGCTCCTCTCTTGGAAGCTCAGGGACATCTGTGATCCTTTAGGGAAAATGGTGGCAAGTGCTGTTGCAGGGGGTCTGTTTGTTTTGTCCTCACAGAATTCTTGTTTTGCTCTTGGAAAGTTTTGAGGCTGAACCCTGCAGTGCCTGGGGGTCACAGCTTGGGTCAAAACTCAGCACACAGGTCAGAGGCAGAGATTTGGTGCAAGGCAGCCTTTGGTGGCAGAGGGGCAGAAGCAGAGTGCTGAGGCTCCCTGCCTGTTGTCAAAGTGGCATTGGACTGAGCATTTCAGGCTGTGCAAACAGTGTCTTCCTGTGTCAGTGCTGTCCAAAATGCTACAAATGCAGCTGATAATTGATTCCTCAGAGGAGCTTGCTATTGCTCTTAGCCAGAGAGGCTTCCAAGAAGGAAAAGTAGAGGTAGATCCTTGTTGCATTGAGGCTGGTGCTTAAGAAGCTTCCGTGCTCTGGGCCTCCCTGGAGAACAAGGCGCTGCCTGTCCGCAGCGCCAATGTCCGCACGGTGGTCACCAGGCTCGCCTCTGCCCTCTACGAGGTGATGGGCACCAAACTGCAGAAATGTGCTGCCAGCCAGCCCCGACATGTGCGGGAAAACCTCTCCAGCACCTTGGGCTGGTGAAGGATTGATGTTCTCCAGGAGGCTGACAAACCGCTGAGATGGACACCACCGGATCTGATTTTTTAGCTGTGCCAGAAAAGACAAAATACTGAGGAAGGGTGTGCATCTGCCCCTGATCTCTCCACTGCCCTTCCTTGTAATGGCAGGGGGGGCCTGAAGCAACTGCACAATGAGGACAAGCGGAAGGGCCAGCAGGGCTCAGCCTCACCCAGAGGTAAGGTGGGAGCTGGGCTGCTCTCTGGCACCAGGAAGGGTCTTGTGCCAGCCTGGAGAGCCTGTGCACATTGCCAGGGAACAGTTGTGCCCTGCAGGTGCCCCCTGCCATGAGCTGTGCTGCTCCCAGTGCCCCGTGCAGCTGTAGGGCTGCTCAGCTGTGGGGCAGGGAGAGGAGCAGGAGCTGCATGTGCAGCTGAGCCATTGCTGGAAAGCACAGGGCTCTGGGCTCCCTGCTGTCCCAGGGCAGCCCAGAGGCCAGGCTGTTCCCCTGGGAGCTCTGTGCAAGTGGGTCAGGGTGTGCCCCTGGCCTGCCTCAAGGGGCTGCTGGCAGGAGCATGTTTCCCTGGGCAGCTATTTAGAAGTTTCCAGCAAGTCTGTCCTATGGAATTTGGAGCTTTAGATGCTTTAAGTTTTCATTGCAGCCTCTGTTACTCTTCTGTTTCCATTTTGCAGACCTGACTGGCTACCCGCTTGCCAACATGCTTTCTCTGGACATTCCTATGTGCATTTACCCACAATGTCCTTTCCTCTGGTCTGGAAGAGCTCTTTCCTCCAAGCTCAGGAAGAAGCTGCCGCCTGCCCAAAGAGTTTTTGAAGAATAGGATTTATGCATTAGGCTTTATAGTTACAGATGTACATATGTTCTGATATTTAGCTGTAGGTTTGAATAAATTGGTTTTCACTGCATCTTTAAAATTCTGATTTTTTTAAACTGTATATATTTTATTTTGATTATATGATCTGCGGGGTTTTTGTTGTGTTGTTTTTTAATTATTTTTAATTTTAAATAAACTTTTAAAAATACAAGTGGAGGATCTGAGACCAGGACCTGCTAGTCTAGAGGAGATGTGCTGTGGTTAGGGGAGTGCAGCTACCGCGGTGTGCCAGTGTCTCACCATGTTCTTTCTTCACTTGGCCTCTCCTCTTCCTCTTTTGCCTTGTTATCTTTGTGTCATTTGTGCTGCTGTTTATAACTTGGAAGTGTAACAGGGCCACCCACTGACATGTTTGGGGGACAATGGGCCCAACAGATCCTGTAGAGTCTAAAGTTCTCTGCTTAGATGTATTTTGTGCTCCCAAAAGGCCTGAGCAGAGGAACAAAGAGAAGTGTGCCCAAATCCCAGAGCTTTGCTCCTTTGCAGTCTCACCCAGATCTGCTCCAGAGGTGTCTGCAATCACAGTTTCATAGGTTAGAAGAGGTCATGGGGAAAGATGCTCTGCTTTGGAGAAGTCATGTGTATGTACATTTCTCCAGGACAACAGTCCAACAGTGTTGTTGGCAACTTGTTTGCAGAAGGATGAGTGGACTGTGAGGTCAATAACGTTTGTCAATGGTTCCTCAAATCTATATCCCAGCCTGGGATCCAGTCAGCCCAGGGGAATGGGATCATTTGTTACCGTGGATCAGTGCTTGCCTGCAGTGAGTGCAGGAGCGAAGCACCTAAATTTCAAATAGAAAAGAGAAATCGTTTCAATATGATCGTCTCTTTTCATTGTCTCTTGACACAGTTGCAGGTTGCCAAAAGACATGGTCTGCAATGTGGAACTTGGTGCCAAGTTTCTTTTTGTGCCAGGGGAAGAGGAGGGGAGGTATCCCACAATCACGGAGTCATGGCATGCTTTGGCTTGGAAGGGACCTGGAAGATCACGTCGTTGCACCCCCCGTGCTGTGCCTGGGGACCCCTTGTAGCAGAGCGACTTGTGCAGAGCTCCATCCAGCCTGGCCTCGTACACTGTCAGGGCTGGGGCCTGCACAGCTTCTCTGGGCAGCCTGTTCCAGGAAAGTCTCTTTTCTGAGCCCCTCCTCTAAAGCTACTCTCTTTCGGTTTGGATCCATTGTCCCTTGTGCTCTCTCTGCCTGCCCTTGTACAAAGTCCCTGTCCTGCTTTCTTGTAGGTTGCCGTCAGGTGCTGGAAGGCGGCAGTTGGGTCAAGCCTAAGCCTAAGTCTCTTTTGCAGGCTGAAGAAGCCCGGCTGTGGCAGGCTTTCCTTGCAGGAGAGCTGCTGCAGCCCCCGCAGCCCCTGGGTGTCCCTGCTGGGCTCTGCTCCAGCGCGTCGCTGTCCTTGCCGGCCGTGCAGGGGATCCCAGCAGAGCCGGGCGCGGCCCTGCAGGTGCAGCGCCAGCGGCTGCAGAGACACGGCCCCGACAGCGGCTGCGGGAGCGGCACTTGGCGATCGGCCGCCCGCCTGGCAGAGAGCCGGGGCCTTTGTGCCTGCCCCTCTCTCTCCCCGCGCCTTTCCCCGCCGCTGGCCCGCTCGCTCGGGGGAAACGCAGCCTGTGCCGCCCCTCAGAGCCGGCCCTGCCCCTGCCCCGGGGGCTCCCCGGCGCCATCTTGAGGGGCCCAGGCCGCGGCCTGCCCGTGCTCGGCCCAAGGCCGCGGAGCAGCAGATAAAAACAGCCAGGGCAGGGAAAGGGCCCTGGGATTCCAAGGCCAGTCTTGGGCCTACTGCATCGGTTTGCTTTCAGAGTCTGGAGGAGATGAAAAACTCATGGGAAAACAGAAATGAATAAGGTCTGCCTTGGCAGTACCTCAAGGTTTTGAGGGACAGGGTTTGTGGTGCTTACTTGCTCACAGGGACACAGAGAAAGTGTTGAAATGGTAAAAATAGTCAAAACCCTTTAGTAATTGGAGGGAACACCTGAGGAAGCGGCTGCTCACACCTCAGAAGCACATGGCTTTTGCTCCTGTATTCCACCTGAGAGCTTCCTGGGCAGGGGCAATTCTTCTGACTGCATCAGTGTGGCCACGGCTAGAAAGGGCAGCGAGCAGATGGATTTAGCTTCTGCTGCCAGCCCCTCAAATGCCACCTCTCATTTGTGTGCACTGGGTGTTACAAATAATAATGAGATCAAGCTGAATTAAGTGTGATCAAATAGTGAGTTTTATTTCGCGATCAACATACGGTCCTCGATAGCCACAATCAAAATGAACAGTGCCGAGCCCGGGTTCTGGGCCGGGTGAACACACTCTGATCCAACCTCTATCATTGGATCCCCCAATGTTCACGAATGTTGTCTTGGTCAGTCCTGTTTTTATACAGTTTTTTCACGCCTGGAGCAGAGGTCCTCCTTTCTTTTCGCAGTTTCACATATTCATGTAGCTTTGCTTTCTCTGCCTTGGGCTGGACAAAACCATTTCTGGGAAGTGATAAATTTTGCTGAATGCAGATTTTGGCTTAAGGGAACCAGGTATTGAGATGTAATTTTCCCTGAAGACTCCAATTCTCTTGATTATCAACACTTGTTGAGTGTTCAACACTTGGGTGTTCCCTGTAGAGTTCCTGAAACAGCCATCTCTGCCAGAGCCATTTCTTTTAACTTGCTAATTTAGGTTCTTCGGCTTTTGTTGACTGGTGCAGTGTAGCAATTCTCATCAGGCAATCCCTGTTCCTCCCTCTGCAGCTTATGTTCTAAAGTTTCCTTATTATTTTCTTTCTTTATACAAACATGATTTATTTCACATTAATTACACACCAACATGAATTATTTCATAACATATATTACACTGGGGATTGTGTTTCAGACTCTGCCCTTGTGCGGCTGCTCCTCGGGCGCTGCTGGCACACGGGCTCAGCCGTGCTGCAGCCCCTGTCCCGCACACAGGGAGGGCACTGGAGCCTCCCCGAGGCCACCAAGGGCAGGAGCAGGGAACGAGTCCCCGATCTGTGCAGTACCCTGCAGTTGTGGGGGACCCTCTGGTCTCTTTGATGGGTGGAGGAGTGGGACAAAGGGAATCATAATGAGACAGGGATCAAACAGCCCCATGCCAGGCAGCGTTTTCTCCTACCAGAGCTCCTCTGAGTTTAGGGAGCCAGGGAAGCCTGTGGAGCACATGAGACCTGGGAGTGAGGGATGGGGTGGCTGGGAAGGGTCAGATAAAGCTCATGGGGGCATTTCTCTTTCCGAGGGGGGAGCTCTTGGGGTTACAGACAAAGGAACAAAAGCCGTGTTTGGAGCGGTTTTTAACGGCTTTAAACACAGGAGGGTGAAGCGGATAACTTCTTCGCATCCTCGGAGTAGCCGTTTCTGGATCAGAACTTTTGCAGAGTTACAGCGAAACCGCTCCGTTTGAGTAAGATAACATATCCCTTCGGGGAGGTGGGAACCCCAGGGTTAGCCCCGAGGTACAGGGAGGGGTTTTTTAAACGGATAGCCCGAAACTCGTGGGGGTTTGTACCCGCGGGTGGGGAAGCGGCAGCAGTTCAGGCGTGCAGCAGGGGAACACGTGGCCGGTGTTGTGCAATCCCGGCCCCAGTACACGTGTTCTGCCGGCGCTGCCTGGCGGGGTTACGCTGTGACTGTAAGCACAGACGCCGGTGTGTTCCCTGCAGAGATCCCGGACCGTTAAGCCACGTGGTGAATAACAAAGGCCCAGCACCCCCATACTCACACACCTGGGTTTTGCAACCAGCTGCTAATTTGTAACTTTTCTGCGAAAGACAGGGAATCGTGCTGTTTGTGTTTTATAACATCGGAATAGGGGGAATATTTCAGCACACCAAAAGAGTATTGTTACCCAGCTTAAAGAAATGCTAGATGTACAGGATATTGTAATTTCTAAGAAACAGATTGGAAAGTTTGTTATCTGGTTGTCTCGAGAAATTATAGAATTTGATAAGCAAAATATCAAATCGGTTTTATTTTGGGACAGTGTTGGAGATTTATTAACTTCTAAAATACAGAAAGGTGATACCAATGCTGCTTTATTTTTGCCTATATTTTTAAATATTCACAAACACTTATCACAATTAGAGAACAAAGAAAACCACAGGAAAATTCTTTAAACTCCTCTTTATCTAATTCGAACCTCCTGTCCCTGAATTAAAAGAGAAATCAGAAATACCTCAAGATTCCAAAGATCCTCCAAAATACACTGAATTAGCATCCCCTGTACAACCTGATACAAACTTACCACTGTACCCCTGTCTCTCAACAATTCCATGTGAGCAGAGTAATTTAGAATCTCAGCCTTCCTCGGTGCAAAGGGAAAAACCTGTACTAAATCCTAACAATAACGTGCCTTTTTCTCCCAATAATCCTTTCCTGCATCCAATTCCCGTTTCTGCTCAATATTTTCCAGGATATTTTAATCCATTTTATCAGACTTCTGTTTCCAGGCCGCATTGTAACCCTTTTACTAACCCCGGGAGGAGGAGAACCATGAAAGCTCCTGGAGTGCAGAGGCTGAGGGTGGGGGAGGGGAAGCACGTGTCTCAGCTACACAGCTACAGCCTGCAGAGGCACAGAACCAATTAACCCCTAACTTACCGATTAACCCTGAATCTAATATGATTTATCATGCAACACCAGTAGAATATATGGGGAAAAAGAATGGTAAAAGAACATACCAACCATTATCATACCAAGATAAAAAGAAATTTGTAAGGTACAAAGGGAATTTGGGAGGCAAAGTGAAATATTTAAGGAAATTATGAGAGCAACTTTTACATCAAATGAATTGGTTCCGCATGATTTAAAGGACCTTTTCAGGTGTTTGCTTACCCCAGCTGAATATGAATTATGGTTTAATATTTGGAAACGTTCTTTGGCCAGTCTTTTGACAGAAATTCACAATAATCCTGAACATGCTAAGGATGCTGATGATAATGAAATTACATAACAGCATTTATGTGGGGAGGGTGACATACATAGCCCTGAAAAGCAAACTCAGTTATTGTCTAGATTTATTTTGGATAAAGTTTGTGAGGTAGCTGAACAGGCCTTTATTAAATTGCCAACAGTTGAAGTAACTACTAGTTATGTTAATATTAAACAATATCCTTCTGAGAATTTTTTGAGCTTTATAGACCGTTTGAAGACGCAGGTGGAGCGTCAGGTGCATAATCCAGCCATGCAGGCAGAACTGATTAAGGAATTAGCAGAGAAAAACGCCAATCAAGCCTGCCGGAGGGCCATCCTAAGCCTGCCACTATATCCAGAACCAACCCTAGCACAGATGATTGAAGCCTGTACCCGCAAAGCAGAGCTATTCAGTGCTCCTGAGAGGACTCCGAGTCCAGCACCTCCTAAGCTTCCAGCACTTGAACCACCACAGATGAAGAAGCAGCAGTTATCATCGGAGCAGCTAAAGAAAATCACCTGTTTCCAGTGCCAGCAGCAAGGACATTTTGCTAGGGACTGTCCTCAGGACAGGAAACAGAAAAAGATCAACAAACAAAAAAACTAGAACTGAGGCGCAGGCCTGCTATAAACACCATAGAGTGCCAAGATATAAATTCTGCAGGCTAAACTGTAGCAAAGCCTCTCTCTTAAAAGCAAAGGGGGAGGATGGGATGGACAATGTGGGTGTAATGGATAATGTAAATGTTGAATGTTCTTTTAACAAAGACAGGCAGTTCTGTGGCCGTATTAGACTACAGACTACCAAAGGTTTTCATTTCAGATCTGCTGAGTGGACGGTCATTACAGTGGACATCTCAAGCTCCTAAATCGATATGTCAGTTTGCCACATGGAGAGTGAGTATTTTGTTGTGGGAGACACAGCACATACACCTTTAGAAATTGAAATAGCTCCTATGACCATGAAGGGAAAAATATCTGGTGTTATCATAATAGCTCGTTGTCCACAAGCACCTTTCTATTTAAGTGAGGGACAAATTATAGCCCAAGCTCTTCCTATTCCAGCAAATATCACAGCAAAAGATAAATCACCAGAGGTTTACTAGGCAGAGACAGTGAAGGAGAACAAACCTTCTCTGGCATGCAACATGACACATGAGTCAGACCATCTACATGTGAAGGGTGTTTTGGATACAGGCTCAGATGTAACCATAATACCTGAAAATATGTGGCCTTCACATTGGGAACTGCAACCTGTAGCAGGGCAAATTCAGGGTATTGGAGGGGTTAGATTGGCACAAATATCAAAACGCATTGTACAAATTGAGGGACCCGATGGCAGATTGGCCAGTGTACGTCCATTTGTAATAGATTATAAGTGTCCCTTATGGGGGAGAGATGCCATGTCAAAATGGGGAGTTAAAATGATAATTCCAAAAACTCCTAAGGATTTTAGAAGCGGCCACGGTGGAGTGCCGGGTCCGAAGCTAACATGGCTAAGTGACACACCTGTCTGGACAACACAGTGGCCGCTAAGGAAAGAAAAGTTACAGGCACTTGAAAAACTTGTAGAGGAACAATTGGCAAAAAACCATATCGAAGAAACAACAAGTCCCTGGAATTCCCCAATTTTTGTAATAAAAAAACCAGGGACAGACAAATGGAGATTATTACATGATCTTAGAGAAATTAATAAAGTAATTCAGGACATGGGATCTCCTCAACCTGGGATGCCTTCTCCAACTATGTTACCTAGAGATTGGCAATTGGCAGTATTAGATATCAAAGATTGTTTTTTCCAAATTCCACTTCATCCTGAAGATGCTCCTAGGTTTGCATTCTCAGTGCCATCATTGAACAGAGAGGCTCCAATGAAGAGATACCACTGGAAAGTGCTTCCACAGGGCATGAAGTGTAGTCCTGCTATCTGTCAGTGGTATGTAGCTTCATTGTTGTCTCCTGTCCGTGCACAGAGAAGGGAAGCCATTATACTACACTACATGGATGATATGTTGGTGTGTGCTCCTGACAATTCCATACTTCAACACACGCTTGACCTAGTAGTTAAAGTTTTAACCTCTGCTGGATTTCAATTACAGGATGACAAGGTTCAAAGGATGCCTCCTTGGAAATATCTGGGACTAGAGATCACTGCCAGGACCATAGTTCCACAGAAATTAGAAATTAATTGTAATCCTAAAACTCTTGCAGATCTCCATTCCCTGTGTGGGTCGCTGAATTAGATAAGACCTTGGTTAGGCCTCACTAATGAGGACTTACAACCCCTTTTCAATTTATTGAAAGGGGACAGAGAGCTGGTTTCTCCTAGGGAACTGACACCAGAGGCAAAGGATGCAATTGGAAAGGTACAGAAAGCTCTGTCTGAAAGGCAAGCTCACCGCTATCAACCTGAACTGCCTTTCAAATTCACTGTTTTGGGAAATTGCCACACTTACATGGTTTAATATTTCAGTGGATAGAGGGGCAGAGAGACTCACTCTTAATCATAGAATGGGTCTTCCTCTCCCACCAAAGATCCAAAACTATTACACAGCCACAGGAACTTATGGCTCAGTTGATTCAAAAGCAAGGATGAGGCTGAGTGAACTGTCTGGGTGCGATTTCACATGCATACACCTGCCATTAAACTTTCTGGGGAGGGAAAGAATTCTCCTGAAAGGCTAACAAAAGAGATGTTTGAGCATTTGTTGCAGAGCAATGCCAGCCTCCAGATATCTCTGGACAGCTACATGGGACAGATATCTGTTCACAGCCCAGCTCATAAGTTGTTCAATGAGGAATTCCACCTCATACCTCGTGAGAAGAGGAGCAGAACACCACTCAAGGCACTCACAGTATTCACAGATGCATCAGGAACTCCCACAAGTCGGTGATGGCTTGGAGAAATCCACAGACTCAGCTTTGGGAAGCTGATGTTGAGTTTGTGGAGGGGTCACCCCAGATTGCAGAGCTGGCTGCCGTGGTAAGAGCCTTTGAGAAGTTCTCAGAACCTCTAAATCTGGTAACAGACTCTTCTTATGTCGCTGGGGTGGTGTCCAGAGCGGAGCAGGCAGTGCTCAAAGACATTGATAATGAGCAGCTCTTTAGGCTGTTATCAAAACTAATCTATTTGGTTTCTCACAGAGAACATCCCTTCTATGTGATGCATGTGAGGTCGCATACAGATTTGCCAGGTGAGATTGCAGAAGGAAACCAAATGGCAGACACCTTAGCAGCTCCAGCAGAAAAGGCATGCCTTCCTGACATCTTCCAACAGGCAAAGCTGAGCCATCAGCAATACCACCAGAATGTACCAGGTTTGGTCCGTCAATTCCAGATAACATGGAGTCAGGCCAGGGCTATTGTCGCTACCTGTCCCAGCTGTCAGCTCCAGGCCATGCCATCACTGGGTATGGGGTTAACCCCAGGGGCCTTGGCAGCTGTGAAGTGTGGCAGACAGACGTCACACACATTCCTAGTTTTGGACGCCTAAAATATGTTCATGTGAGCATAGACACATATTCAGGTGCAGTTTATGAGTCAGCTCATGCAGGGGAAAAGGCAGTACATGCAAAACAACACCTAGTACAAGCCTTCTCAGTTTTGGGGATCCCTAGAGAAATAAAAGCAGATAATGGCCCAGCTTATACTTCTAAGGAGTTCCTGGAATTCATCCAGCATTGGGGAGTGAACCATAAAACAGGCATTCCACACTCCCCTACAGGCCAAGCTGTGATTGAGCGCACACACCACACACTAAAACAGGTTCTAGCTAGACAAAGCAGTTCTACTGTGTGGATGTCTCCCCAGCAAAAGCTCTGTAAAGCATTGTTTACAATCAATTTCTTAAACTGTTCATTTGAAAATATGAGTCCTCCTGTGGTTCGTCATTTTAACAGCAGTAAACAGTTTAAATTGTCTCAGCATCCACCAGTTTTGATTAGGGACCCAGAAACATGGGAAACCAAAGGTCCCTATGAACTCGTAACCTGGGGAAGGGGTTATGCATGTGTATCAACTCCCTCAGGACCTAGATGGATTCCTCAGAAATGGGTAAAGCCTTTTGTCCCCAAAACTCCAGCTACAGCAGAAGGAGATGAGAAGCAAGTAACCTTTGCTTCCAAAAAGAAGACGCTGCAGAGGAAAGGAAACAAAAACTTCATAAAGGAATACCCTCAAGCAGAAAAGGACTCATAACGTGTTTTAAAATGTTTGTTTTTCTTTCTAGAAAAAGATACCCTCGAGTTAACCCTGTAAGGAACCCCATCCAAGTTGTCTTCTTGTTAGCTTTGAACAGTTTCGCAGCTGCGTGGATGGTCCCTCAGCCACGTCAGAACATCTGGGTAACCCTGGCACAGACACTCAAACAGGAAAACATATGTCTGTCCACTGCAGCAGCAACAGATCCTATGTCCACCTGCCTGGTAGGAGTCCCACTTAAAGTTAGTGAGTATTTAGGCAGCTTTGACATACACTTGCCTAATAAATCACCTGAACCATTCACTATTTCACCTAGGCACTCAGTACAGATCATAGGTAATCCTGTGAAGGACTTGCTGCCAAAATTACCCAAGGCAGACCAGAAACCCCAAGAGTTAGAACTGCTTGGTTCCTACCCAGCAACATACTGCATTCATTTCAAAGATTATCCAACACTCACTGACACAAAAGGCTTTCATCTCATCCGACAATTTCGTAAGGAATTTATGGCCATAAAGTGGTGTATTTACACAAACCATATTCCAGCTAAAGATCCAGTTCATACAAGTCCCAAAATTCTACCAAAGGGATTGTTTTTAATTTGTGGGGACCGGGCATGGGCAGGGATTCCTTCTAATCTTCTGGGGGACCATGTACTATAGGGCGGTTGTCCTTGTTAGCACCCAACAAACCTTAATTAGTGATTGGACACACAAAAGCAAATCTGGTAATAAAATACAAAAAGAAGTGCAGATAATCTGGACCCAAATTGTGATGCAGAAATTTTCCATTGGGCAAAATCAAAAGAATTGCTGTGTCTGTATTTCTCCCATGGGTTGCAGCAGCAAAGCTCTGGGTGAATTAGGTCACCTGGAGTGTTGGGTAGTTAAACAAGCAAATTTAACTTCAACTGCCATCAGTTCCCTCCTAGAAGATGAAGAAGTAACCAGGCAGGCAACACTACAAAACCGTGCTGCAATAGATTTTCTCCTATTACTACATGGACATGAATGCCAGGAGTTTGAAGGGCTTTGCTGCATGAATCTGACTTCAAAGGCTCCTAATGTCCACGCTGCTCTGCGAGATATGAAGCACCTGATTGGACAAGTGAAACAAGAATCAGAAGACTGGATTAATGAACTGTTTAAGGGCTGGGGTTTTCTGGGTGGTGGACTTCCATAGTCAAAACTATTATGTTGCTTGTTGTTATTCTTTTCCTTGTAGCTATGGCATTTGGGATCATACGTCATTTAATATTTAAGGCCATTAATGGAATCATTTCTTCTACCTCAGGAGACAATCATATAGAATTGACTAATATAAGACAGTCTAACTCTCCCACTCATCTCAAATGGTGGTCAAAATAAAATTCGGACTAGAATTAGTTTAAAGTCATCCCCCTACTTAAAAACAAAAACGGGGAGATGTTGTAATTTGATAAACTGAGGTAAAAGGAAAGATTAACATACCCTGACATATCTTCCGGTTCATCCCAGAATTCCTATCCCTTTTCCTGTTCCTTGACCTTCCCTGATGACCTTGAAGCACATTAAGTTCTGTATCCTGACTCCCAATCCCCCGTGTCCCTATCCCATTGGCTGGCAGCCAAAACCACTCCCCATTCCCTTCCCCTGAATACCTGATTCCTGGGGGGATCTCTCTTTTCCAGCCATGTCACCGCCACGGAATAAAGTGAAGTGAAAGAGCCTCTTTGTATCCCTTTTTCTTTTTCCTTCAGTAGGAATCACTGCACACAAGAGTTCACTTGATCCCTTGGATACCAGGGAGCACCAAGAACTTGAACGTTGATGAAGTCCAGCTCTGCCTTCCTATCTTGGAGAAGAAGGAAGACATGAAGAATCTGGGCAGCCTTTGAGTCAAAATGGCATTTTGCCGCTTCTGATTTCCTCCCAGCTTTTGCAGTGGGTTGACAGCTCCATCCCTGCAAGCCACTCCCTTTTGCAAGGCACATGCAGACCTTGCTGGAAGCTCCGGGTTCTTGAAGGGGCTGCTGCAGTTGCCAACAGGAGCAGTTTCTGAATTTTTCAAGTTGCTTAATCCCCCATCCCAAATGCCACCAAGTGGCTGAGTGATGGGAGAAATCTTGTCCAAACCACGGGAGATCTTATCCGAGTATTCACGAGTCCTCATGGAGGTATGAGTGAATCTCTAACATCTGACTTTATTGCATCAAAGCATACATATTTTATAGGGTTTGTTACAATGATCACGCAAATCTAGCAAGCATACAATTGGTTATTAGGCACTGTCCACATATTACTTGTTACCTATTGATTGGTTTCACATGCTTTTATGGAATCTTCCCCACCCCTTGGCTCAAGCAGTCTAGCAGCCTAGTCTAGTCATGTCCCTTTTAGCTATTTGTTATTTGGCTATACTTTCCTTGCATGTCTATTTACTTATTTGCTACTTTAATGTATCTTCCCATCCCCTTACTGTTGTTACTTTATGGTTCTTTCCCATCCCCTTACTGTTGTTACCTTATGGTTCTTTCCCATATATTTCATTCGGGGTAGCGCAATGTCAGCATTCTCCCAGCCATATACAGGGTTGTGCCTTTTAGTCTCAATGAGGATATTATGTACTTGTTTGGCCATAATTTGCTCTACAATTCTCCCTTTTTCTTTTTGCACAACCCAAGCCTTGGTTTCAACATGTTCCAAACCTTTGCACATACAGGATAATACACAGATCATTATGATCAAACCTATGAGTATTATGACTAAAATTGTTGAACTCTCTATGACCAAAGATCTTAGCCATCCTGTTATGCCCAATCCAGATAACCATTTTCCAAGTGGATCATCATCCTCTTTTAGATTGTATAAACCATCCTGCAATTGTCTCAACTTCTTGTCAATTGACATTGAGTGATCAGACTCATACAACACATGCCCTCACGCTCTTCACAGCCATGTCCTTGAGCCAATAGCAAAAAATCAATAGCTGCTCTATTTTACAAAACAGCATGACAAACACTAGCAACATCAGCAGAAAGTTCATCCAGCATCTGAGAAGGAATGTTCAGTTCTGAGTGGACCCAACAGGCGAGCCGCTTTAGAAGTGCTAAACTTCTTGCAGCAGCTACTTGTGGAGTAAAAACAGAAGTTGACCATATTGTTCCTCTACCCCAACAATCAACAGGCCCTATTTGTGTGCAATCTAGCTCACGGATGCTGCGTCTTTTTCCATAATTGAAGTGAGCATGATTTGCTATGGGAGGTTCTCAGACCTCCGGTGCTCTTAGCACCAACTCCAGAGCTCTTAGGCTTCTACTCTTTGAGCTCTTGGCTCATATTTTGCCAGGTAATCTCTAAACAAGCAAAGCAGCTAATAGTTAAAAAGGTTATTTATTACAAAGCTCATCTTATTACAAAACACATCACTCTCAACAGGCAATAGAAAAAAAGGCAGTGGCAAAAGCAATGGCAAATGCAGTGGCGATGAGCGAATGGCTAGAAGCCAAAATGGCTAAAAGGAACGACTCTCCCCAATACCTACTCCTATTCGGAATTTTTCCAAAAAGCTAAGATGCAAGCTCAGACCACCACCTCTTAGCCCAGTAGAATCCTAATTTCTTAGTCCACCAGGTTACCTATAGAACTACGCATACAATCTATCTTGTTCTATCTAAGAAATGTAAGCCATATTCTTACTAAAGCTCTGGTATGACTAAGTCCTGTCTACAACTGTGGGCCTGGAGCCTCTATTGAAGATATCAGTATGTTTGCAACCTTCACTAGAACGCGAGCTACTGCTGTGGAATCCAGACCTCTTACTTGCTGAAAGCACTATAGCTCCTACTAAAAGTTACTGACTTACTTCTACTTTATGTGTAAGTGGCTTAATATACTTCAATCCATCCAAAGCTTTTAATTCAATCCCTGCACTGTGATTTCTCTCTGAATTCTTCAGAGAGATCCCTGACACACTGATTCCAACAGCTATGTTTATCAATTGGTGTAAGTTTGGGTGGAACAGAGTAAGCTTCCCAGTATAACAAGGACCAACATGAGGGCTGGCTGGAATCCCATTCCATGCCCTATCTCCACAAATCAGAAAAGCACCTTTAGGTAATTTCTTTGATGGCTTTCCTATACAGTTAACAAACGAATAAACTCAATGTCTGATTTCATTTGGGCGGGGAAAGTCACTGTTTGGGTCGGCAGTGGCCCACCATTTCCAATTTGTGTTGACAAGAGCTACTATAGGTGGCTCAAATATAAACCATCCTCCTGAAGTATTAGTTGATCCAAACAAATCCAATTCTTCTGGGACTCTCCCTTGAAAGGATGCGGGCTGCCACTCTGGGACTCCTATTAAACAGGTACAAAAGGGGTTGCCTGGTGTGGCAAGGCTCAAGCATATAGAATCTTGTCCAGTTATGTTTGCAAGGGTAATCCACATGTTTTGTCTCTTTTGCACTGATGTGAGAAATCCCATTATTGGGATGATTAACCCTAGTATGGAGGAAATTGTTGCCCACATCCTAAGCACTCTATACCCACAAGTTGTGTCTTACGTGCTGCTCGGATTTGTTAAGTTGCTTTTTCCAAGGCCCACACTTGATAACACAAATGGAACTTATCTAGACCATGAAATGTGCTGACTTGTACCTCCTCCTCGGGGGCAGTCATATATTACACTTGCATCCAAAAAAACTGATCAGAGCTTAAACTGTAGCAATTGTCACACAGGCTTCCATCACTACCCTAGCACTGTTTCTATCAAATACAATTCCACATTGTCCACAAATTAAATATAAGCAAACAGGTAAGTGCAAACCACAGCGATTACATTTATGATTTCTATTTCTAAATATAATTGGATTCAATTCCCGTTCCATCCGGGAGTCCTTTGAAGATCCGCTCAGTAACTGTGTATGTGTCCCACATGCATAAAACCTGGAATTTCTGCTGTTTTGGCAACTTCCCCCACTTAACCGGGAGATGGCTCTCCGGAGTCGGTGGGATTCACAGTTCTTTCCACAGTTTTCTCCGCAGTCTTCACAGCAGGTTTGTCCATCGGCTTGGCACCCATAACGGTCTGGAACCTGCATAGTCTAGGAGAGCTCTCTGTAGAGGCTCTGGTGTCTCAACATCCACTCAAATATTTCAGTTTTTATTGGTAGACTGATATGTTCTGCTTCTGCGCCACTGATGTCAAGCACTCGTTCCCATGCTTTCCTAATAAGATGTGCTGTTACCTCTGTTCTTTGCCAAATGCTCCTGGGTGGAGTATGTGGGAACACCCATTCAGTATCATTACCTGATTTTGTTGCTCCTTGCTTTTATGTCGATTTCGCTGGACACACAGTTGTTCCTGTGGTTGCTCCTGCTTGGCACAATCTCCCTTGGGGTCTTCTGTAGAATGGTCTTCCCTTTTCCCCCTTTTTCTTTTTGCCAAGCAGGCCACTGGTAGAAGATAGCAAATGCAGCAACAGCAGAGTTGCAGATAAGAATACCTAATGGCTCATCTGGCAGTTGTTGGTCTGCTGCAGATGACACTAGACGCTGACTCAGCTTGTCAAGGCAACCACGTTGCTTTGGAGAAAGAGTAATTGGGTATTTGGGTTTGTGCCTTTAAGCAGACTCAGAAGAGGTGCTATCTCATCATTGTAGATTCCTGCAACAGTTCAAACCCTGTAAATCTCCAATTAATTTCTGGGCATCGTGAAGTGTCGCAATAGTAGTTGTAAGGTGCAATTTTTGTGGACTGACAGTAGCTGGGGTTAATACACAACTGCCATGGAGATTGTTTTTGTACCTTTTCTGGTGCAACTAGCAAACCTTTCAACGACACCTGAGTGATAATGTATTGTAAAGTATCATCCGTAAATGGTTCTTGTTGACAGAGTAGGATATCATCCATATAATGATAAATAATTGTGGAAATTTATGACAAACAGGCTCTAACGCCCAAGGAACAAACATTTGACACAGAGTAGGAGAATTTTTCATGCCTTGTGGAAGCACTACCCATTCATATCTTTGTGAAGGGCTTTCTTTATGTATTGCTGCTAAGGTGAATGCAAATCACACTGTATCTTCTTTTTGCAAAGGTATGCGGAAAAAACAATCCTTGATATCAATGATGAAGCGATGCCAATTCTGTCGTAACATAGTGAGTGGGCATTCCTGGTTGTAATGCTCCCATGGCGCACACTTGAGCATTCACTTTTCAGAGATCATGTAGCAGTCCCCATTTACCCGATTTCTTAGGAAGAACAAAATGGGAGTGTTCCACGGACTAATAGAATGTTGTATATGTTTGGCTTCTAGCTGTTCCTTCACTAATTCATGGGCTGTTTTCAGCTGTTCCTTTGACAAAGACCACTGCTCAACCCATACTGCTGTATTGGTTTTCCATGGTATTTTTGGGGCTGGCAGCTGATCAGCAGTGGCCACAGTTAAAAATGTGATGGAGCAGCCGCAGGCAATGTGAGAGCTGCTCCTAACTGGCTTAAGACATCTCTACCAATTAGACCTCCCGAATTTCCTGGTACAGACGTGACATATGGGCGTAATTGTGGCTGTTTGTTCTTCAGGAAATCGTATTTGTATGGCATTGACACTTCCATATGGTATAGAATTACCTCCTATGCCTTGTCCTGCATCCACAGCTTGTTGAAGAGGCCAATCTTTGGGCCAGCATTCTCTGTGGATGATAGTAATGTCAGCTCCTGTATCTAGCATAACGGTGACTTGGTTTTGAACTGTGCCCGACTGTAAGGTTAATTTCACCATTGGTCTCATTTTCATTTGCTGCACTAGATTTACTGCTGTGTCTCCAGTGGATCCAAAGCCTCTTGTTCCTCTTTGTGGTCTCTATCTGTAGGAATTTTTGAATATAAGATCAGTTGAGCAATTCTAGTTCCCTTGGAAAGAGTAAATGGTTGTGCTGATGTGTAGGCACACACTTGAATCTCTCCAGTGTAGTCAGCATCGATTACACCTGGGAGGATGATGAGTCCTGTGAGTCCAGCAGAAGATCTTCCAACTAATAATGCACCAAGTGCACTGTCTGAGGCATATATTGGTCCAGTGACACCTGTTGGAATTTGATACACAGTTTGATTAATAAGAGTAACATCTACTGCTGCTGCTAACTCGATTCCCAAGCTCCCTCTGGTTGCTGGAGGATCAAGTTGTTGGATACTGTTGGGCCGACTACTTGTGTCCCTGTGCAGTGGCTCTTGGCACTTTGTGATCTGTTTTTGCAAACCGACAGGCAGCTGCAGAGTGGTTGTCTTTTTTGACACGATCACACCATACTGACACTTGGCATGTCTTTTGAAATATCTTTTTGCCCTGCATCGGTAACACACGCCTGGTGTATTTGAAGTTCCTGACTTTTGTTTTTGACTGATTTTGCTTCCTGCAGCGGCAAGTAAATTGGTAGCTGGTTTAATGGCCTCTGCTACAGCATTGGCTACAACTTGTCCTTGCTGGGACTGAGACGCTCTAGTGGCCGTATCAATCATTTCTGCTACATCAGCATCTTTACCCAAAGTAATCAGCAAAGGGCTTTTTTTGGAATTAGCATTTTCAAATGCCAGCATCTTGAACATTTTTGTCTCACCTCATCAGTTAAATCATTCTGATTGTTTAAAGACGTCCATAAATTATCAATAAAATTAGTATAAGGTTCTGTTATTCCTTGGCGAACACCTGGAAAAGAAGTCGTGATTGAGAATCTGGAACAATATTAAAATCTTGCCTGGCTAATTGTGCAGACAAATTGTTGAAGGTTGGGATAGTGTTCCTTCAATGTATGAGTGGGGAGAATTCTTCCCATTGTAATGCTAACAAACCTGCTGCCTGTGGCCAGGGTTTTGTGATGGCCCTGGACGGGGCGGGTGGGTGGGACCGGAGCTACCCGGAGGGGGATGGACTTCCGGGGAGGGGAGGGGGAGCTACTCAGGGGAGCACGAGGCTTCTGGAGGGGCCCGGCTGTTTTCCGGGAGAGAGAGGGGGAGGGGGAACTCTCCAGTCTGCTCGGCGGTGTGAGGAGGTAGGAGACCCGGGGGCCGACTGCATTCAGCTGCCCAGCATCTGCCCTGCTACCTCGGAGCGCTGCTGACCACCAAAGACCAAATACTTCCTACCTCTGGGAATACAACTGCTCATCTGGACACAGGATCGGAGCGAAGAGCTCCCACCTGAGCCAGCCCGGCGCGGCTGTTCCTCCACCTCCCTGGCTCCCCGCCTGCGCCTGCAGCTGTGCCGGCCCTGCTACAGTTACACCCCCAGGAACGGACACAGACCGAGTGTGTCCGCGTCTAAGAAAGGACTACAACTGACTTTTTCTTCTGTTTTTAAATCGGTAATTTTAATAATTACTGTTGTTTTCTACTTGTGCTGTGAGTTAGAGTAGTAAAGAGCTGTTACTTTTACCTCCTTATCTCGGCCTTGAGTCCTTGATTTGAAACAATTATAACACTCGGAGGGGTGAAATTGATTTCTCTATTTCAAAGGGAAACTTCTGCCGTTTTTGGCAGAACCCTGTCCTAAAACCAGGACAGATTTTGGCGCCCAATGTGGGGCTCGAGGGCATTAAAAGGCGAGTTAAGAGAAGAGTAGCAGCTCTTAAGCAGCAACATGTTGTCTAGTTTAATCTGGTTTGGGCTCACGTGGTCACAGATATTTCTCTCCCATTTGCAAGCCCTTTTTGAATATGGGCCCCCTCACCAAATTTATTGTAGCTATGATTCGATTTGTGTTTTGGATTGATTTTGTCAGGAATTCATGGGTTTTAATTTTTCTGGAAATTTGCCACATGGATCCTGAGCTATCATACTCTAACTGCGTGTTTCTGGGATTATTTCAAAAATGGTACTTACTGTGAGGCAATGAATGCAAGGGAAATTTTCTCCCAACCTGTCACCCAGTTTTTGAGGCTACCCACCAGTTTTCAAGGATTTCAGATTTGCTTTAATTGCTAGTATTATTATTCCGTGGCTGGTGTTGCTGATGGGCCTGCTTTACTTAGCATTCAGAAACAAGGGAATACTGGCTTGGATAACAACCTGAAACATGCTGCCCCAGACCCTGCCCCTGTCCCAGAGAATAGGGATGCTGCCCCAGAGCCTGCCCCTGTCCCTGAGACTAGGGATGCTGCCCCAGAGCCTGCCTCTGTCCCAGGGAATAGGGATGCTGCCCCAGAGCCTGCCCCTGTCCCTGAGACTAGAGATGCTGCCCCAGAGCCTGGTGTTGACCCACAGCCCACTGCAGAAATGAACCAGCCAGAGTGGGTGGGGGTTCTAGTGAAGGAGATATGGACATGGGCCAGGTGTTGAAGGAGCACCTTTCCCCAGCTAGCGAGACCCTCCCCCTGCCCTAAAGAGGGAGAGTCTGATGGTGCTGCAGTGGAACCCATAGATGTTACATCTGTCCAGGTTCCAGCTGGATCACAGGGCAGCCACAGCCAGCAGCAGTTGCCCCTGTGGAAACTAGGAAATCTAAGATTAAAACAAGGCACCTAGATAGTAGGGATCAGCCAGGAGGGTCCTCACAGTCAGCAAGGGAGCCAGAGGTTGAGATTGTCACCGAGTCTCTCTCATATGACACTCTCCGTAACCTGCGAAAAGACATTGTGCGACGGGGCCGTGAGCCTTTACAACCTGGTTACTTCGTGTCTGGGACCTTATGGGGAGAGGTGTACAACTGGATGGCACTGAGGCCAGGAATTTGGGATCCTTGTCCCAGGACTCAGGTGTGGACCAGACATTCGTGAAGGAGCAAGGCCTCCTTTCCCTTTGGGAACGGCTTCTAATGAGTGTGAGAGAAGTTTATCCACAAAGAGAGAATGCAGGAGCACCACCATAGAATGCGCTGGAAGACCATTGATGAAGGGATCCAGCAGCTGAGGGAAGTGGCAGTATTAGAGGTACTCTTTGGGAGGGATGGACAGCATGACAATGACCCTGACAAGGTCAGGTGCACAGGGCAGATGTTGTGGGATCTGGCAACCCTGGGGCCATCTGAATTTACTACCTACATTGCACTGATTAGGGCTGATGACCACCGAGAGACAGTAGGTTCTGTTGCCAGCAAGCTCAGAAATTTTGACAGTATGATTAATGGCCCAGTGCAGGCCAAGGTCTCTGCTGTGGCCAGGGACCTCCAACAGGTCAAGAGGAGATGAAGGGGACGAGAGGGTTGAAAGGTGAGGTGAGGAGATTATAAGGGAGGAGATAAGGAAGATCAATGCAGCACCAGTACGAGTCACAGGCCCCAAATCTCACACCCAACGCCCCCAGCTAGGGACAGAGGATACACCTCACGAAGTGACCTGTGGTTCTTCCTGCGAGACCATGGGGAAGACATGGAAAAATGGGATGGGAAGCCCACTTCTGTCCTGGCAGCACGGGTGCGTCAGCTCAGGAGAAATGCCAACCGAGGGAACCGTGCTAAAATGAAGGTAGCCTCGACCTCCCACAACCAAGGTGCAGGGTACTACAGAAGGGAGGATGATCTGTCAGATCCCCTGGAAGGGACCTCCACTATGTATGCCCAGGAAGGAAATAATAACCAGGGCTAGAGGGGCCCTGCCTCTAGCCAGGGAGAGGCATGGGATAACAGGATCTACTGGGTAGTGTGGGTGCGATGGCCTGGCACATCAAAGCCACAGAAACATAGAGTGTTAGTTAATACTGGTTCACAATGCACCTGATACCATCAGAACATGTGGGGAAGGTACCTGTTTCCATTGTTGGGGTGACAGGGGGATCACAAGAATTTACTTTGCTGGAAGCTGAGATTAGCCTGACAGGAAAGGGGTGGCAGAAACATCCGATTGTAACTGGCCCAGGGGCACCGTGCATTCTAGGCATAGACTTCCTCAGGAATGGCTACTACAAAGATCCAAGGGGATTCAGGTGGGCTTTGGAATAGCTGCTGTATCGGCCAGAGAGTATTAAGCAGTTGAACACCTTGCCTGGACTGTCAGAAAATCCATCTGCAGTGGGACTCCTGAAAGTGACCGAGCAACAGGTACCAATTGCCACCATGACAGTGCACCGCCGGCAGTACCGGACAAATCGAGATGCTGTGATCCCCATCCACAAGATGATCCGTGAGCTGGAGAGCCAAGGGGTGGTGAGCAAAACCCACTCACCCTTCAACAGCCCCATCTGGCCTGTGTGCAAGTCTGAAGGGGAATGGAGATTGACTGTGGACTATCGTGCCTTGAATGAAGTGACTCCACCACTGAGCACAGCTGTGCCGGACATGCTGGAACTGCAGTACGAGCTGGAGTCCAAGGCAGCGAACTGGTATGCTACCATTGACATTGCCAATGCATTTTCTCCATTCCTTTGGCAGCAGAGTGCAGGCCTCAGTTTGCTTTCACCTGGAGGGTGTGCAGTACACCTGGAACCGACTGCCCCAGGGGTGGAAACACAGCCCCACCATCTGCCACGGGCTGATCCAGGCTGCCCTGGAAAGGGTGAGGCCCCAGAACATTTGCAATACATTGATGACATCATTGTGTGGGGGAACACGGCAGCAGAGGTCTTTGAGAAGGGAGAGAAGATCATCCAGATTTTGCTGGAAGCTGGCTTTGCCATCAAGAAAAGCAAAGTCAAAGGACCTGCTCGAGAGATCCAGTTCCTGGGAGTGAAGTGGCAAGACGGACGGCGCCAGGTCCCCACTGAGGTCATCAATAAGATCACTGCAATGTCAGCACCAACAAGCAAGAAGGAAACACAAGCTTTCCTAGGTGCCATAGGCTTTGGAGAATGCATATCCCTGAGTACACCCAGATTGTGAGCCCTCTCTACCTGGTCACCCAAGAAGAACGATTTCCACTGGGGCCTGAACAGCAGCAAGCCTTCGCCCAGATCAAGCAGGAGATCGCTCATGCTGTAGCCCTTGGCCCAGTCAGGACAGGACCAGAGGTAAAGAATGTTCTCTACTCTGCAGCCGGGAACCATGGTCTGTCCTGGAGCCTTTGGCAGAAGGTGCCTGGTGAAACTCGAGGCCGACCCCTGGGATTCTGGAGCAGAGGTTACAGAGGTTCTGAAGCCAATTACACTCTGACGGAGAAGGAAATCTTGGCTGCCTATGAAGGAGTTCAAGCTGCCTCAGAGGTAATGGCACAGAAGCACAACTTCTCCTGGCACCCCGACTGCCAGTGCTGGGGTGGATGTTCAAAGGAAAGGTTCCTTCTACCCACCATGCCACCGACGCCACATGGAGCAAGTGGATTGCCCTCATCACGCAGCGCGCCCGCATTGTAACCCAAATCGCCCTGGGATTTTGGAGATAATTACAAACTGGCCAGAAGGTGAAGATTTTTGTCTCGCCGAGGAGGAGGAGCAGAAGCAAGTGACCCGAGCTGAAGAAGCCCCACCGTACAACCAGCTGCCAGCAGATGAAACGTGCTACACTCTTTTCACCGATGGTTCCTGTCACATCGTGGAATGAATCGGAAGTGGAAAACAGCTGCATGGAGCCCCACACGACAGGTTGCACAAGCTACCGAAGGAGAAGGTGGATCAAGCCAACTTGCTGAACTCAAAGCTGTTCAGCTGGCCTTGGACATTGCTGAGAGAGAGAAATGGCCAAAGCTCTACCTTTACACTGATTCATGGATGGTAGCCAATGCTCTGTGGGGCTGGCTGGAAAGGTGGAAAAAGGCTGCCTGGCAACGTAGAGGAAAGCCAATCTGGGCTGCTGATGAGTGGAAAGACATTGCCACTCGGATAGAGAAGCTACCTGTGAAAGTCCGCCATGTGGATGCCCATGTTCCCAAGAGTCGGGCTAGTGAAGAACACCGGCACAAGGAGAAGGTAGATCAGGCTGCACAGATAGAGGTGTCAAAGATAGACTTAGATTGGGAACACAGGGAGAATTGCTCCTGGCTCGATGGGCCCATGATGCCTCAGGTCATCAGGGCAGAGACGCCACCTATAAATGGGCACGAGACCGAGGGTGGATCTAACCATGGACAGTATTTCCCTGGTTATCCATGACTGTGAGACGTGTGCTGCCATCAAGCAAGCCAAGCGGGTGAAGCCCCTTTGGTATGGTGGGCGATGGTCCAAATGTAAGTACGGAGAGGCCTGGCAGATTGACTACATCACACTGCCTCAGACCCGCCAAGGCAGCGCTACGTGCTGACCGTGGTGGAAGCCACCACCGGGTGGTTGGAGACATACCCTGTGCCCCACGCTTCTGCTAGGAACACCATCCTAGGCCTGGAAAAACAAGTCCTTTGGAGACAGGGTACCCCTGAGAGAATTGAGTCAGACAATGGGACTCATTTCAAAAATAGCCTTGTTAGCACCTGGGCTAAAGAACATGGCATTGAGTGGGTGTACCATATTCCCTACCATGCACCAGCGGCTGGGAAAGTCGAACGGTGCAATGGCCTGCTTAAAACCACCTTAAAAGCACTTGGTGGGGGGGACTTTTAAGAACTGGGAGATTAATTTACCAAAGGCCACATGGTTAGTGAATACCCAAGGATCCACTAACCGAGCAGGTCCTGCCCAATCTGAGCCCTTGGGAACACCAGATGGAGATAAGTTCCCAGTGGTACACCTCAGAGGCATGTTAGGGAAAACTGTTTGGGTGAACTCTGCCTCCAGCAAAGACAATCCTGTTCGTGGGGTGGTTTTCGCTCAAGGACCAGGTTGCACTTGGTGGGTGATACAAAAGGATGGAGAGACCCGATGCATTCCCCAAGGAGACCTTGTTCTAGGGTGAATTATCTATGATACTGTGCCTGTAACTGCCTGTATGTATATGATTTAAAGGTTTTAATTTGCTGTAGCATGTTGGCATGGGAAAAATTCGGGGTGGATAATGTTGAAGGTTGGGATAGTGTTCCTTCAATGTATGAGTGGGAGAATTCTTCCTATTGTAATGCTAACAAACCTGCTGCCTGTGGCCAGGGTTTTGTGATGGCCCTGGATGGGCGGGTGGGTGGGACCGGAGCTACCCGGAGGGGGATGTGGACTTCCGGGGGAGGGGGAGGGGGAGCTCAGGGGAGCACGAGGCTTCTGGAAGGGCCCGGCTGTTTTCGGGGAGAGAGGGGGAGGGGACTTCTCCAGTCTGCTCGGCGGTGTGAGGAGGTAGGAGACCCGGGGGCCGGCTGCATTCAGCTGCCCAGCATCTGCCCTGCTACCTCGGAGGTACTGCTGACCACCAAAGACCAAATACTTCCTACCTCTGGGAATACAACTGGTCATCGGGACACAGGACCGGAGCGAAGAGCTCCACCTGAGCCAGCCCGGCCGCGGCTGTTCCTCCACCTCCCTGGCTCCCGCCTGCGCCTGCAGCTGTGCCCGGCCCTGCTACAGTTACACCCCCAGGAACGGACACAGACCGAGTGTGTCCGCGTCTAAGAAAGGACTACAACTGACTTTTTCTTCTGTTTTTCGTCGTTAATTTTAATAATTACTGTTGTTTTCTACTTGTGCTGTGAGTTAGAGTAGTAAAGAGCTGTTACTTTTACCTCCTTATCTCGGCCTTGAGTCCTTGATTTGAAACAATTATAACACTCGGAGGGGTGAAATTGATTTCTCTATTTCAAAGGAAACTTCTGCCGTTTTTGGCAGAACCCTGTCCTAAAACCAGGACACAAATGATGCATTCCCAATGGATAACTGAGTTGAACAATCATGTTACTATAAACTCCTAAGCTGGTAAGCATGTCTGGATTTATTCCATTTAGGATGTCACTTGGATCCCTAGGTCTACCAGCTTCTATGACTGCCGATCTCATCCACTCTTTTTCCCATACAACGTGTTGAGATGATGTCAATAGTCATCTTGCTATTTGTCGACAATCATGAGGTGAATTCACATCAGTGGTGAAAATCCAGTCCAGCATAGTTCTGGCAGCCTCAGATCGAATTCCATCTTCAGTCACAGTTTGCTTGGCTGGTTGCAAAATTTTCCAGCAGTGCTGTTCATACCTAGGAGCTTGCTGATCATACATAATTGGACAAGCTAAAGCTCCAGCTGCTTGCCACTCTCCTTCAATTATTGCATCATGAACTATACCTGAGCATCACTTTCCTGATATTCTTGTGGAATGTTCTTCAGCACCTGCTCAGCCTGGAATTGGGCCTGGATATGGAGGCAGAAGAATTTGCATTCCAGGTGCTGTCGGGTCTGGTTGTAACATCTGCTGTATTTGTTGAACTGATTGTATAGGGCGACTGGCCTGTTCTAGGCAGGCAGTTATGTTTTGTTTTTGCTCTTCGATGTAATTTTCCACTTGATGTGTTAATTGTTCAACTTGACTTTTTAAATTCTCTGTTGTAGTAATAAAGGATTTAAGCAATTTTCTTTCTTTAGGCCCAAATTGCTCCTTTACTTCATCCATATCAACATCTTCTTTGGGAAGAGGTATTAGTTCTGGACTAGTCGGAGGAGCAGGCAAGGGAGAGAAGGGTATAACTTTGGCAGGCAAGCTGACTCTCCTGTTCTTTACTTATCTGAGACTTTGGCAGGCAAGCTGACTCTCCTTGTTCTTTGTCTGGGACTTTACTTCTGACAGTCCAGCCGCAACTCCTTCCTCATTCGGCTTTATTTTATCTGCCGGAGCAGATATTGCTGCTGTTTGCTCCATTCCTTTATTTGAGTTACAGATAGCACTTTCTTGGGTTTTTAATAGTTCTGTGACAGAGCTGCATTGTTTTCCCTTTATTCCTTTTACTGGCCGCACACTCCTATCCCAAGTAATGCACTGAGGCGGCTTGACCGAGACAGTGATCAAGATGATAAGGCTGTGTGTTGTTGTGACGGAGCTTGCACAGCAGCAGCTGAAACTTTGGATTCAGCTTTCATTTCTCTTCAAGTGTTAATAAGAAATAGTTCGCCATGTACTCCCAAAACAGTTTCTTTGCCAGTAATTGTTTTTTCCCCACAAACAGTCTCCTAACTCACTCCATTCATCCTTCATAGACAACAGAGGGGGGGATTTAAAAAATTCATTTTCTCTTGCCCAGATAATAAGCTTTCCCAAGTCTTTTCCCTTTATCTCCTCTCCTCATTTAGTGAGTATACTGAGGAGTAACTTTTGAGCCGCTGCAAATTCTATATCCATGCTAGCCGTCCGCCTTGTGACAGGGGAAGGCAGCGACCCTTCCTACCTGATGCCGATGCCCCCAGGCCCTCGGTCTTCACTTGAGGTCTCCTCCGTCCCCAGTCTTCCCGTGCTGTACTCGCCTTCCGCATCAGTCTGCTGAGCAAGTCTGTCCGAGTCTTCCTTCTCCGTTCTTTTCCTGAGGTGAGGTCCCTGTTCAGGCGCCAAATGATGGGAGAAATCTCGTCGGGACAGCGGGAGATCTTAGCCGAGTATTCATGGAGGTATGAGTGAATCTCTAACATCTGACTTTATTGCATCAAAGCATACATATTTCATAGGGTTTGTTACAGTGACCACGCAAATCTAGCAAGCATACAACTGGTTATTAGGCACTGTCCGCATACTGGAAAAGGATGAAAGAAACGCTCTGGTGATGATGATAATAACAAGAAAAAGATTTTTTTTTTGACAGCAAGTGAACACCTGCTGCCCTCCAGCCCTCCCAGACTGGCAGGCTGAGCTGTGCCATTTCCATGGCATGAGGTGCTGGTAGCCTGGGGACAGAAACCAGAAAGCCACGGTCAGTCGCAGCAGGCTCCTGTCCCCCATGTCCCACCACGGCCTGTGTGTGGGCCAGGCTGCTGGCTGTGCTCAGAGCCCAAACCTCCCCAGCCATGCTCTCAGTTTTAGAGGAGAGCAGCATGGCAGGCCACGCTTCACCTCTTCTGCTTAAGCACGGCACAGCAACGTCCTCAGCAGCTGCAAGAGCGAGATTCTCGTGTGCTCGCTGCCCTCTGCCCCAAGCCCTTCTGTGGACACCACTGCAGGCCCAGGCAGAATTGCAAGGCCTTTCTCAGGCTCTGAGCTTTTTTCCCATGCTGGGAAACCCTTTCCCAGCCTGAAACAATTTCTGAGCTCTGGCCTGAGACTTTTCCCAGGGTGATAGCATTTGGGAAAAACAGAAAGGAATTATAACAAAGATAAAACACCTGCTGAACCCATGGGAAAAACAGAGACAAGAGGTGTCTCTTTCTCTGCCCAATGAACTGTCTGTATTTTGTTTTGCACGAACTGTATTATAAAAAGCCATGGCTTCTTTCAATAAACTGCTCTTTCTTGCATCAAGTAAGAGAGTTGCCTTGTTGCTGTGTTCCTTCGCCGCTCCGTACCCTCTCGCGCAGCAACACCCTTCTGCCACCTGTGCTGTGGAACCTTGTACCCACCCCTGGACACCTGCTGCCAGGAGAGGAGCTGATCCCATACGAGCTCCTCGTCCTTCCTGAAGGGGATGTCCCTGCTCACCGTGGCCCCTGGGGTAGCACCGGCACGGGACGGACTCCACGGACGGTGCCGGCACTTCCCCACCCAATCTGGGCACTGGGTGCAATCTTCCTGGAAAAAACAAAGAACAATTGCATGAAAGTCAATTTCCAAACAAGACCTGGAAATAAGAAAAAACGCCAAAGGCTATCAGTGTTTCACGGGCCTGGGGAGGGTCTGACCGCTCCATGTGAGAATGAAACCTCTCCACGGGTGGGGAAAAACCCCACCCTTCCCACCCCTAAGCCCATCCATTCCTCAAGGACCTGCAAAGCAGAGCAGCTGGGGCCTGGCTCCACAACCTGTCCCGCTCTGGGCTCCCCATCCACACGGATGGATGCTTTGGCCAGGCTGGCTGCCCCCACCCCAGCCCGTGGCAGGCACGCTGGCAGAAGCTCTCAGCGAGGCCAGGAGCTGGTTCCCCTTCCACAACACCGTCCCCTGTCCCGCCAAAAAGCAGCTGGGCGGGCGGCGCAAAGATTAATATTCCCCACTGCCGCCGAGCGGGGAACCTGCGGCGCGTGGCCAGGCCGAGCCCTGCCGTGCCTGGAAGCACGAGCATCCCCCCGCCCCTGTGCCAGCTGGGGACTCATCTTGATTTCCTCGGGGTGCAGAGCGTGTCCTCCAGCAAGGGGCCGCAGCCAAAGCCCATCGGCTTTGCCCCGCCAGCGGCCAGCTCGAGGCTGGCGTTCTCCGGCTCCGCGTCGTGCTCCACAGGAACACGCCAGCTGTGCCTCGGCTTGCGGGGACATCGCCATGCCATTGAGCTCCAGGGGGATGTTTTCCCTTTTCCACTCCGGGGCAACTTCACCGCCCTGTGCCACGGCTTCTCCAACAGGACGGGGAGCCCTGAGCCGCTCCCTCCACAACTCGCCGGGGACCCGCGGAAGCATCTCCTGGGCCGCGCTCTCTGCTCCGCGCCGCGGCCGCAGGGAAACGCTCTGGGCATTTCTTTGAGCGCCACGAGACACCAGCAGCTGGTACCTGCTGGGCTCCTGGATCCTACTGTGCAGAGGGATGGATCTCTGCTGTCTCCTGGGCCACGTGGGGCTTCTGCAGCCAAGAATGCTCTACAAGGTCTTCCAGGCATGGCCTGTCTGCAGGCTCCATGCATAAACACCACCTGATCAGGTGCTGGCACTCTGCAGAGAGAAACCAGAAACTTCTGGTCAGCTCCTGGCCATGCTCTCCCAGATTCCACGCTGCCCACGCCACACTAGGAGTGCTCGGAGATGCACCCAAAGCTTCCCCTCCATCCTCCCTTTCAGAGGTGAGGAGCACAGAGGCACACGTGCCACCTCCTCCTGCTAAGCCCAGGACATCAACCTCCTCCCCAGCTGCAAGAGCAGGATGCTCATGTGCCAGCTGCCCACTCCCAAACTGCCTTGAAGGCACATCCCCACCTTGAGACACTTGGGGCGGGAAGAAGAGCTGGCCCCGGACGATGTCCTCTCTGGTTCTGAAAGAAAGGTGTCTGCACAGCAGCTGATAGAGCAGGATGCCCAGGGACCAGATGGTGGCTGGCTGGCCGTGGGAGCAGCCGAAGAGGATCCACTCCAGCGGTTTGCACTCTCGCGTTCCTATTGGATACGGGCGCAGCTCATCAGGCCGATGCTCCGCCCGGCACGGCCCGCCGGCTGCTCCCGCTGGCCCCGCTCACTCACCAGCCACGCGCCCACTCCACATGCGATCCCGGACCACTCGGCAGTGGCCGCCTGCAAACCAAGGCGGCGCTGGGCTCAGCTCTCCGCCCCGCGCCCGCCGTCCCCCTCCCCGCTCCGAGCCGGCCCCGTCTCTTACCGGGCCGCCGTCGGCGAGCCGGCTCCCGGCGTAAACGCTGCCGCAGCCGCCCCCCAGCAGCTGCCCTCCCGCTGGAGCTGCTCCAGGCGAGGCTTCTCCGCTAGTGCGGACGGCACGGTGCTCTCGGCCTTCTGCCCGGGCCACCCGATCGGGGCCCCGGGCGCTGCTGCTTCCCGAGCCGCCCCGGGCTCCGGCGGCTCGGGGCCTGGCCGAGCTGACGGGCGGCGGGCTCGCACCGGGAAGCTGCCGCCGACGGGGCGGGAGCCGGGCGGCTGGGGCGGCTGCGGCCGGAGCCGCGGGAGGGGCCTCGCCGGGCTGAGCTGGCCAGGAGCCCAGACCTCCATTGCCAAGGCTGGGGTTCTGCACAAAAGTGTCCATGCCAAACAGGTCAGCGAGTTTCCCTGGGAACAGAGGCACCCATGCTGGGTGGGACTGTTGATCTGCTGGAGGGTAGAAAGTGTCTGCAGAGACACCTGGACAGGCTGGATCATGGGCTGAGGCCACCTGTATGAGGTTCAGCAAGGTGAAGTGCCCATCCTGCACTTCAGCCACAAGAGCCATGGGAGGCTACAGGCTGGGGGCAGAGTGGCTGGAAAGCGCCCAGCAGAAAAGGTCATGGGGGTGCTGGTTGGCAGTGGCTGAACGTGAGCCAGCGAGGGCCCAGGTGGCCAAGAAGGCCAAGAGCATCCTGTCCTGGGATATGCTTTAGTGGTGGCCTTGGCAGTGTTTGCAGTCTCAGGTTATTAGGGGGATTCTCTGGTCTTAAAGGGGTTTTCCAGTGGAAACAGTTCCGCAGCTCTAAACCTCCATTCCTTGTTTTGAAGGATGAAGTCCCAAATAGACCCACATTTGTGTTTTTAAGGAATTTGGCATCTCCCTTTCCTTTAAAGAAAAGGGAACCAGGCTTTAAATGCTCTTGAAACACTTTCATTCCTTGATCTTCAGCTGTGCATTTGAATTGAGGTGCTTTTGTACAGAAAGGTTGGACCATGAGATAAATGCAGGCAATTCAGCTGCAATGGCACTTGTTTTATCTGCTTTTCTGCTTCCTTTCCCTGTGGGTAGCAAATTTGGGAGTATTTGTCTTGTGCTTTGAGTTCTGTCCCAGACTTGCTCACAGATGTATTGTAAAATCTTATCTACTCCTTTCTCCTGAAAAAATCTTGCTGACTGGTGGGAATTGCTAGAGACAAGGCTTTCAAACTAGTCCCCAGTATGATTAGCCAAATGTCCCTGCTTAAATCCATATATGCTTGTATTAGAAAGAGTGCCCCTGCCCCCTCCTCTTTTATTTTTAGTAGCTCTTCAGGCAAGTCCTGTATGCCATTCCAAGTCTTTGTCATCAAATGTGTCAAGTGATGTTGCTGCTGTAGCAGCACCCTGAGTTCAGTGGGAACAACTGCAGGGCACTGGGTGCCACAGCAGTGGGCACGGTGAGAGACTTGCCTCCCCTGCCATGGCCATCCAGCCACGGGGAGAGCAGCTCCTGGGGCTGCCCCCATTCTGCTGACAGCAGTCTGCCCCCAAAATGTGGAGAGTGTGGCCATGATTTTGACAGAATGTGGAAAATGCATTGCTTGAACATATTTTTATGCTGTCTAACATCACCTGACTGGAGCAGTTTGGTAGGCAGGACACCCTGTGGGCAGGGCCATGGCAGGGATGGGTGGCTGTCACTTGCACTGGCAGTGTCATTTTTCCAGGCAGGCTCCTGACACAGCTGCAGGGAAAGGCACCAGCAGCTGAATCAGGCCCAGGGAGCAGCAGCAGCAGCAGCACATTGAGGAGATCCTCATCTGCAAAGAGCCCCTCACCCCCTTTGCCCCCCCATGGCAGCACAAGATGATTCCACTGCAGGTGAAGGGCTGCAGCAGACTGGAGACTCCTTCAGCCAGGACTTGCTGCAATCTCATTCCTGCAGCTGTGCTGGGAGGATGTTGGCTGCAGCAGGGGTGTCCATGCCCAGGAATTCTGCTCGGCTCAGGGAGGCAGAGTGTGCACAAAAGCTGCATTCAAAGCACTGATCGTGAGCCCCCTGAGCCGCTGGCAAGTGCAGCAGCTCTTCCTCATTCTGTGCAAGTGAGAGCCCAGCCTTGGAGCCTGTCCCTGGGAACAGGGAAACACTCTGATTATGGTGCTGAATTTTCAGGGACAGTCAAAATGAGAATCGTTTTGAGGCTGGTGTTGCAGTGTTGGGTTTGGGTGTGTCTGCAGGAAAGAAAGCAGGAATAAACCCCTGCCACAATGAAGGAGAACCTTTGCATGGCAAATTTCCACCCTACAGATACACTGATCATATTGGCCCACTAAATGCTGGGGGCATCAAATGAAGAGTGAAAAGCTTCCTTGAAGATACAGGAAAGATGAGACTTGAAGAAATAATTTTGCTGATGCAGGTAAAGGGA
>JAREIS010000788.1:0-26359 GCA_030060385.1 Muscicapa striata striata | reverse complement strand
CCCTTTTGAATGAAGGATAAAGGTCCTGTGCCTAGAAAGGGTAAAAAATTAAATGGAAAAGCATCTGAAATGAAGGAAGAAAGAAATAGAATTTAGGGTTGCTAAAGAAATTAAATGGAGAGAGAAAGAGGGCAATTCAAACCGAGAGAAAACAGTAAAAGTGACTGGGATGACAAGTAGTGCCGGAAATGGCCTAAAACTTGCTCTAATTATCCCTAAAAACATGCTGGAATCATGAGGAAAGAAAGTCAAAGCCTGATGAGAGGCTTTCACAAAAGAAAAGGAATTAGCAAAAACAGGGAGGAAAGGAGATATGATGTAATGAAATGAAATGCGATGGAAGAAATCCAGAATTCATAAAGGGGGTGACCACGCTGAAATGGCCTGAGATGAGTAGAGGTGGCTGGAAATAAAGCAAAACCTTGCTGAAATGACTTGGAAAAGCATCCTGAAATGAAGGAAGAAAGGATAAAATAGAATCTGTAGAGAGGTTGCTAAAGAAATGAAATAGCGAGAGAAAGGGAGGGCAAATTCCGAAACCGAGAGAAAACAGTAAAAGTGACTGGGATAAAAAGTAGTGCAGACAAGTGTCCCAAAACTTTTTCAAATATCCCTAAAAACATGCTGGAACCACGGAGGAAAGGAAAAACCAGAGCCTGTTGAGAGGCTACTAAAAAAAAAGGAATTAGCAAAAAAAACAGGGGAAATGTCCGAAAATGAAGAAAACAATAAAAGTACATGGGATGACAGGAAGTGCAGGGATATGCACCAAAGCTTGCCCAAATGATGCTCGTTGAATTCGCAGGATTTCATTCCCTTTCCTGAAAGGAAGGATTTCCTTTCAGGAAAGGGAATGAACTTGGAAATGGCAGGACAAAGTCTTGAGAAACCCGCAGGAAGGAGGATATGATGTCATGAAACGAAATCACGATGGAAGAAATCCCAGGACAAAGTCTGAGAAACTGGCAGGAAAGGAGATATGATGTAATGAAATGAAATGCGATGAAGAAACCCGAAATTCATAAAGGGTGACCATGCTGAAATGGCCTGAGATGAGTAGAGGTGGCTGGAAATAAAGGAAAAACTTGCTGAAATGACTTGGAAAAGCCTCCTGAAATGAAGGAAGAAAGGATAAAATAGAATCTTCAAGTGGTTGCTAAAAAAATGAAATGGCTTAGAGAACTCTGAGGCCAGCCGGTCTGCAGGATCCGCCTGTCGTCACCGGGGAGGGCGCTGCAGCGGCCTGCGACGCCGGGGAGAACAGGTCTAACCTTCTTGGCGGCCACCGAAGACCAGGTCTTCCGGCCTGGGCGGTTGGCCGGCCGGGCGGGCTCGCCTGCCGCCAGAAGGGGAGGGCGGTGAAGCGCCCGGCGCTGGGGTGAACAAGTCAACCATTCTCCAGGGGGGCAGCCGGAAACCACGGGTACCCGGCTCTGGGTCCGGCCGGCCGGCTGGCAGGATACGACTGTTGCCGGAATGGGAGGGCGCTGCAGTAAGCCCGGAGCTTCGGGTTGAATAGGTCTACCCTTCTCCAAGGCGTCAGCTGGAGACGAGGTCTTCCCGGCTTCGGAGCCCACCGTCCGGCCGGCGTCATCCGCCTGCCGCTGGAAGGGAGGAGCTGCAGCGGCCCGCGGGACCAGGATGAACAGGTCTCACTCCTTCTCCGGGCGGCTGCCAAAGACCAGGTCTACATGGCCCGGGCCGGCGAGCCGCCAGCTGGGTCCGCCTGCAACCGCCGGGAGGGCGCTGCAGTGGCCCGCGGTGCCGGGGTGAACATGTCTACCCTTCTCCAGGGCAGCCGCCGGAGACCAGGTCTACCCAGCTTCGGAGCCCACCGTCCGGCCGGGGGATCCGCCTTCTGCCGGCGGGAGGTCACTTCAGCGGCCCACAACGCCGGAGTGAACAGGTCTACCGTTTCCCGAGGGGCCGCCAGAGACCAGGTCTACCCGGCTTTGAGGCCAGGCGGGCGACGGATCCACTTGTCGCCGGCAGGGAGCGCTGCAGCGGCCCGCAACGCCGGAGGAACAGGTTACCCTTTTCCGCAGCCAGAGCCAGGTCTTCCTGGTCACGGATGGCCGCAGTCTCTAGAGGGGCTGCCGCCCGTGGCGCGAACGTCTCTCCGGGAACAGCTACCGCTGGGGCTGGCAACTTTGCATGGCGTCACGAAGAATTCCCAACGCCTAAGAAATCCCGAAATTCATAAAGGGGGTGACCACGCTGAAATGGCCTGAGATGAGTAGAGGTGGCTGGAAATAAAGCAAAACCTTGCTGAAATGACTTGGAAAAGCATCCTGAAATGAAGGAAGAAAGGATAAAATAGAATCTGTAGAGAGGTTGCTAAAGAAATGAAATGGTGAGAGAAAGGGAGGGCAAATTCCGAAACCGAGAGAAAACAGTAAAAGTGACTGGGATGAAAAGCAGTGCAGACAAGTGGCCCAAAACTTGCTCAAATATCCCTAAAAACATGCTGCAATTACGGAGGAAAGGAATAACCGGAGCCTGTTGAGAGGCTGTTAAAAAAACGAAATGGCGAAAAAAAACAGGGGAAAATCCCGAAACCGAAGAAAACACTAAAAGTACATGGGATGACAGGAAGTGCAGGAATATGCACCAAAGCTTGCCCAAATGATGCTCATTGAATTCGCAGGATTTCATTCCCTTCCTGAAAGGAAGGATTTCCTTTCAGGAAAGGGAATGAAATCCTGAAATGGCAGGACAAAGTCTGAGAAACCTGGCAGGAAAGGAGATATGATGTAATGAAATGAAATGCGATGGAAGAAATCCCGGAAATTCATAAAGAGGGTGACCACGCTGAAATGGCCTGAGATGAGTAGAGGTGGCTGGAAATAAAGGAAAACCTTGCTGAAATGACTTGGAAAAGCATCCTGAAATGAAGGAAGAAAGGATAAAATAGAATCTGTAGAGTGGTTGCTAAAGAAATGAAATGGCGAGAGAAAGGGAGGGCAAATTCCGAAACCGAGAGAAAACAGTAAAAGTGACTGGGATGAAAAGCAGTGCAGACAAGTGGCCCAAAACTTGCTCAAATATCCCTAAAAACATGCTGCAATTACGGAGGAAAGGAATAACCGGAGCCTGTTGAGAGGCTGTTAAAAAAAAAAAAAAAAAAAAAAAAAACAGGGGAAAATCCCGAAACCGAAGAAAACACTAAAAGTACATGGGATGACAGGAAGTGCAGGAATATGCACCAAAGCTTGCCCAAATGATAGGAGATATGATGTAATGAAATGAAATGCGATGGAAGAAATCCCGAAATTCATAAAGGGGGTGACCACGCTGAAATGGCCTGAGATGAGTAGAGGTGGCTGGAACCTGAAATGGCAGAACAAAGTCTGAGAAACCTGGCAGGAAAGGAGATATGATGAATGAAATGAAATGCGATGGAAGAAATCCTGTAAATTCCAGAAAGGGTACCACGCCTGAAATGGCCTTGAGATGAGTAGAGGTGGCTGAAATAAAGGAAAACTTAAGCTGAAATGACCCGAAAAGCCTCCTGAAATGAAGGAAGAAAGGATAAAATAGAATCTTCAGAGTGGTTGCTAAAAAAATGAAATGGCGAGAGAAGTGAGGGCAAATTCTGAAACCAAGAGAAAACAGTAAAAGTGACTGGGATGAAAAGCAGTGCAGAGAAGTGGCCCAAAACTTACTCAAATATCCCTAAAATCATGCTGGAACCACGGAGGAAAGGAAAACCAGAGCCTGTTGAGAGGCTGCTAAAAGAAAAGGAATTACCAAAAAACCATGGGAAAATTCTGAAAACGAAGAAAACATTAAAAGTACATGGGATAACAAGAAGTGCAGGGATATGCACCAGAGTTTGCCCAAATGATGCTCATTGAATTCGCAGGATTTCATACCCTTTCCGGAAAGGAAATCCTTCCTTCCGGAGAGGGAATGAAATCCTGAAATGGCAGGACAAAGTCTGAGAAACCCAAAAGAAAGGAGATATGATGTAATGAATGAAATGGGATGGAAGAAACTCGAAATTCATAAAGGGTGACCACGCTGAAATGGCCTGAGATGAGAGAGGTGGCTGGAAATAAAGGAAAACTTGCTGAAATGACTTGGAAAGCTTCCTGAAATGAAGGAAGAAAGGATGAAATAGAATCTTCAGAGTGGTTGCTAAAAATGAAATGGCGAGAGAAAGGAGGCAAATTCAAACCGAGAAAAACAGTAAAAGTGACTGGGATGAAAAGCAGGGCAGACAAGTACCAAAACTTGCTCAAATATCCCTAAAAACATGCTGAAATTACGGAGGAAAGGAATAACCGGGCCTGTTGAGAGGCTGTAAAAAAACGAAATGGCGAAAAAACCAGGAAAATCAAAACCGAAGAAAACACTAAAGTACATGGATGACATGAAGTGCAGAATATGCACCAAAGTTTGCCCAAATGATGCTCATTGAATTTCGAGGATTTCATTCCCTTTCCTGAAAGGAAATCATCTTTCCAGGAAAGGAATGAAATGCTAAAATGGCAGATCAAAGTCTGAGAATCCCGTAGGAAATGAGATATGATGTAATGAAATGAAAATGCGATGGAAGAAATCCCGAAATTCATAAAGGTGACCACGCTGAAATGGCCTGAGATGAGTAGAGAGGTGGCTGAAATAAAGCAAAATCTACTGAAATGATCTTGAAAAATCCTCCGAAATGTAGGAAGAAAGGAAAACATAGAGTCTGCAGATAGGTTAAAAAAATGGAATGACCAGAGAAAGGGAGGGCAAATTTGAAACTGGGAGAAAAGAGTAAAAGTGACTGGGATGAAAAGTAGTGCAGACAAGTGGCCCAAAACCTGCAAAAATATCCCAAAACCATGCTGAAATTACGGAGGAAAGGAAACCTGAGCCTGTTGAGAGGGTGCTAAAAATAGGAAATGGGAAACCAGGGAAAATTCGAAACCGAAGAAAACACTCAAATTGCATGGGATGACAGGAAGTGCAGGAATATGCACCAAAGCTTGCCCAAATGATGCTCATTATTGAGCTGCAGGATTTCCCTTTCCTGAAAGGAAGAATTTTCAGGAAAGGGAATGAAATCCTGAAATGGCAGGACAATGTCTGGAAACTTGGCAGGAAAAGGAGATATGATGAATGAAATGAAATGCGATGGAAGAAATCCTGAAATTTTAAAGGGGGTGACCACGCTGAAATGGCCTGAGATGAGTAGAGAGTGGGCTGGAAAATAAAGCAAAATCTTACTGAAATGACTCGGAAAATCCTCCGGAAATGTAGGAAGAAAGGAAACATAGAGTCTGCAGATAGGTTGCTAAAAAATGGAAATGACCAGAGAAAGGAGGGCAAATTCTGAAACTGGGAGAAAAGAGTAAAAGTGACTGGGATGAAAAGTAGTGCAGACAAGTGGCCCAAAACTTGCTCAAATATCCCTAAAAACATGCTGAAATTACAGAGGAAAGGAATAACCGGAGCCTGTTGATAGGCTGTTAAAAATGACGAAATGGCGAAAAACCAGGGAAATTCCAAACCAAGAAAACACTAAAAGTACATGGGATGACAGGAAGTGCAGGAATATGCAACAAAGCTTGCCCAAATGATGCTCATTGAATTCGCAGGATTTCATTCCCTTCCGGAATAGAAGGATTTCCTTTCAGGAAATGAATTGAAATCCTGAAATGGCAAGACAAAGTCTGAGAAACCCGCAGGAAAGGAGATATGATGTAATGAAATGAAATGCGATGGAAGAAATCCCGGAAATTCTTAAAGGGGGTGACCAAGCTGAAATGGCCTGAGATGAGTAGAGGTGACTGGAAATAAAGGGAGCCTGTTGAGAGGCTGTTAAAAAAACGAAATGGCGAAAAAAAACAGGGGAAAATCCCTAAACCAAAGACAACACTAAAAGTACATGGCATGACAGGAAGTGCAGGAATATGCACCAAATCTTGCCCAAATGATGTCTATTGAATTCGCAGGATTTCATTCCTCTTTCTGATAGGGGAAATCCTTCCTTCAGGAAAGGGAAATGAACTGAAATGGCAGGACAAAGTCTGAGAAACCCGCAGAGGGAAAGGAGATATGATGTCATGAAAATGAAATGCGATGGAAGAAATCCGAAATTCATAAGGGTGCCCACGCTGAAATGGCCTGAGATGAGTAGAGGTGGCTGGAAATAAAGCAAAATTCTGAAATGACTCGAAAAGCCTCCTGAAATGTGGAAGAAAGGAAAAAGATTGCAGAGTTCAAAATGAATGAGAGAAAGGAGGCACAAACCGAGAAAAATAAAGACTGATGAAAAGCAGACATGCCAAACTTACTAAATCCTAAACATGCTGCAATACGAGGAAAGGAATAACGAGCTGTTGAGAAGCTGTTAAAAACAATAAACAGGGAAAATCAAACCAAGAAACATAAAAGTCATGGATTACAGAAGTGCAGAATATGCACCAAGCTTGCCCAAATGATGCTCATTGAAAGATTTCATCCTTCCAAAGAAGATTTCTAGAAAGGGAATGAACCTGAAATGGCAGACAAAGTCTGAGAAACCCGGCAGGAAAGGAGATATGAGAAGAAACAAATGCGATGGAAGAAATCCTGAAATTCATAGGGTGACCACGCTGAAATGGCCTGAGATGAGTAGAGGTGGCTGGAAACAAAGGAAAACTTGCTGAAATGACTGAAAAGCCTCTGATATGAAGGAAGAAAGGATAAATAGGAATCTGTAGAGAGGTTGCTAAAGAAATTAACAGAGAGAAAGGAGGGCAATTCAAACGAGAGAGGAAACAGTAAAAGTGATTTGGGAGAAAGTAGTGGTGACAAGGGCCTAAACCTGGCCAATATCCCTAAAAAACATGCTGCAATTACAGAGGAAAGGAAATAACCGGAGCCTGTTGAGAGGCTGTTAAAAAAGAAATGGCGAAACAGGGAAATCACGAAACCAAGAAAACACTAAAAGTACATGGATGATAGGAAGTGCAGGAATATGCACCAAAGCTTGCCCAAATGATGCCATTGATTCAGGATTTCATTCCTTCTGAAAGGAAGGATTTCCTTTCAGGAAAGGGAATGAAATCCTGAAATGGGAAGGACAAAATCTGAGAAACCCGCAGGAAAGGAGATAGATGTCATGAAATGAAATGCGATGGAAGAAATCCAAATTAAAAGGGGTGACCACGCTGAAATGGCCTGAGATGAGTAGAGGTGGCTGGAAATAAAGCAAAACTTGCTGAAATGACTGGAAAAGCCCTGAAATGAAGGAAGAAAGGTAAAATAGAATCTTGAGAGGTTAAAAAATGAAATGGGAGAAAGGAGGCAATCAAACCGAGAGAAAAAGTAAAAGTGACTGGATGAAAGAGTGCAGACAAGGCCCAAAACTTCTCAATATCCTAAAACATTAATTACGGAGGAAAGAATAACCGAGCCTGTTGAGAGGCTGTTAAAAATGAAATGGCTAAACCAGGGAAAATCAAACCAAGAAAACACTAAAGTACATGGCATGAAGGAAGTGCCGGAATATCACAAGCTTGCCAATATGCCTTACGATTTCTTCCGAAAGGAAGGTTTCTTCAGGAAGGAAAACTGAAAAGGACAAAGTCTAGAAACCCAGGAAAGGATCATGCGAATGAAATGGGGAAGAACGATAAAAGGGTGCAAATGGCTGAGATGAGTAGAGTGGTAAAAGCAACCTAAATGACTGAAGACGAATGAAGAAAGTAAATAGAATTAGAGGTGCTAAAGAAATTAAATGTAGAAAGAGCATCAAACAGGATAAGTGACTGGATGACAAGAGGAAAGACTCAAACCTGCTCTAATATCCAAAAAGTGAATCATGGAGAAAAAACAAAGCCAAAACACTAAAGTACATGGCATGACAGGAAGTGCCAGAATATGCACAAAGCTTGCCCAAATGATGCTCACTGAATTCACCAGATTTCATTCCCTTTCCTGAAAGGAAGGATTTCCCTTTCAGGAAAGGGAATGAAATCCTGAAATGGCAGGACAAAGTCTGAGAAACCCGCAGGAAAGGAGATATGATGTCATGAAATGAAATGCGATGGAAGAAATCCCGGAAATTCATAGAGGGGGTGACCACGCTGAAATGGCCTGAAAAGAGTAGAGGTGGCTGGAAATAAAGGAAAATCTTGCTGAAATGACTCGGAAAAGCCTCCTGAAATTATGGAAGAAAGGATAAAATAGAATCTTCAGAGAGGTTGCTAAAAAAATGAAATTGCGAGAGAAAGGGAGGGCAAATGCCGAAACTGAGAGAAAACAGTACAAGTGACTGGGATGAAAAGTAGTGCAGACAAGTGGCCCAAAACCTGCAAAAATATCCCAAAAACCATGCTGAAATTACGGAGGAAAGGAAAAACCGGAGCCTGTTGAGAGGGTGCTAAAAAATAGGAAATGGGAAAAAAAACCAGGGGAAAATTCCGAAACCGAAGAAAACACTCAAATTGCATGGGATGACAGGAAGTGCAGGAATATGCACCAAAGCTTGCCCAAATGATGCTCATTGAATTCGCAGGATTTCATTCCCTTTCCTGAAAGGAAGAATTTCCTTTCAGGAAAGGGAATGAAATCCTGAAATGGCAGGACAATGTCTGGAAACTTGGCAGGAAAGGAGATATGATGTAATGAAATGAAATGCGATGGAAGAAATCCCGGAAATTCTTAAAGGGGGTGACCACGCTGAAATGGCCTGAGATGAGTAGAGGTGGCTGGAAATAAAGCAAAATCTTACTGAAATGACTCGGAAAATCCTCCGGAAATGTAGGAAGAAAGGAAAACATAGAGTCTGCAGATAGGTTGCTAAAAAAATGGAATGACCAGAGAAAGGGAGGGCAAATTCTGAAACTGGGAGAAAAGAGTAAAAGTGACTGGGATGAAAAGTAGTGCAGACAAGTGGCCCAAAACTTGCTCAAATATCCCTAAAAACATGCTGAAATTACAGAGGAAAGGAATAACCGGAGCCTGTTGATAGGCTGTTAAAAAAAACGAAATGGCGAAAAAAACCAGGGGAAATTTCCGAAACCGAAGAAAACACTAAAAGTACATGGGATGACAGGAAGTGCAGGAATATGCAACAAAGCTTGCCCAAATGATGCTCATTGAATTCGCAGGATTTCATTCCCCTTCCGGAATAGAAGGATTTCCTTTCAGGAAATGAATTGAAATCCTGAAATGGCAAGACAAAGTCTGAGAAACCCGCAGGAAAGGAGATATGATGTAATGAAATGAAATGCGATGGAAGAAATCCCGGAAATTCTTAAAGGGGGTGACCAAGCTGAAATGGCCTGAGATGAGTAGAGGTGACTGGAAATAAAGCAAAATCTTGCTGAAATGACTCGGAAAAGCCTCCGGAAATGTTGGTAGAAAGGAAAGCATAGAGTCTGCAGATAGGTTGCTAAAAAAATGAAATGGCGAGAGAAAGGGAGGGCAAATTCCGAAACTGAGAGAAAACAGTAAAAGTGACTGGGATGACAAGTAGTGCCGGGAAATGACTCAAAACCTGCTCTAATTATCCCTAAAAACATGCAGGAATCATGGAGGAAAGAAAAAGTCAAAGCCTGTTGAGAGTCTGCTAAAAGAAATGGACTTAGCAAAAAAAACAGGGGAATATTCCGAAACCGAAGAAAACACTAAAAGTACATGGCATGACAGGAAGTGCAGGAATATGCACCAAAGCTTGCCCAAATGATGCTCATTGAATTCGCAGGATTTCATTCCCTTTCCTGAAAGGAAATCCTTCCTTTCAGGAAAGGGAATGAAATCCTGAAATGGCAGGACAAAGTCTGAGAAACCCGCAGGAAAGGAGATATGATGTCATGAAATGAAATGCGATGGAAGAAATCCCGGAAATTCATAAAGGGGGTGACCACGCTGAAATGGCCTGAGATGAGTAGAGGTGGCTGGAAATAAAGGAAAAACTTGCTGAAATGACTCGGAAAAGCTTCCTGAAATGAAGGAAGAAAGGATAAAATAGAATCTTCAGAGTGGTTGCTAAAAAAATGAAATGGCGAGAGAAAGGGAGGGCAAATTCCGAAACCGAGAGAAAACAGTAAAAGTGACTGGGATGAAAAACAGTGCAGACAAGTGGCCCAAATCTTACACTAATATCCCTAAAAACATGCTGCAATTACGGAGGAAAGGAATAACCGGAGCCTGTTGAGAGGCTGTTTAAAAAAATGAAATGGCAAAAAAACCAAGGGAAAATCCCGAAACCAAAGACAACACTAAAAGTACATGGCATTACAGGAAGTGCAGGAATATGCACCAAAGCTTGCCCAAATGATGCTCATTGAATTCGCAGGATTTCATTCCCTTTCCTGAAAGGAAATCCTTCCTTTCAGGAAAGGGAATGAAATCCTGAAATGGCAGGACAAAGTCTGAGAAACCTGGCAGGAAAGGAGATATGATGTAATGAAATGAAATGCGATGGAAGAAATCCCGGAAATTCATAAAGGGGGTGACCACGCTGAAATGGCCTGAGATGAGTAGAGGTGGCTGGAAATAAAGGAAAAACTTGCTGAAATGACTTGGAAAAGCAGCCTGAAATGAAGGAAGAAAGGATAAAATAGAATCTGTAGAGAGGTTGCTAAAGAAATTAAATGGTGAGAGAAAGGGAGGGCAAATTCCGAAACCGAGAGAAAACAGTAAAAGTGACTGGGATGAAAAGTAGTGCTGGGAAATGGCCCAAAACTTGCTCTAATTATCCCTAAAAACATGCTGGAATCACGGAGGAAAGCCTGGCAGGAAAGGAGATATGATGTCATGAAATGAAATGCGATGGAAGAAATCCGGAAATTCATAAAGGGGTGACCACGCTGAAATGGCCTGAGATGAGTAGAGGAGTGCAGACAAGTGGCCCAAAACTTGCTCTAATATCCCTAAAAACATGCTGCAATTACGGAGGAAAGGAATAACCGGAGCCTGTTGAGAGGCTGTTAAAAACGAAATGGCTAAAAACCAGGGGAAAATCAAAACGAAGAAAACACTAAAAGTACATGGATGACAGGAAGTGCAGGAATATGCACCAAAGCTTCCAAATGATGCTCATTGAATTCCGCAGGCAAGTGGCCCAAAACTTGCTCAAATATCCCTAAAAACATGCTGCAATTACGGAGGAAAGGAATAACCGGAGCCTGTTGAGAGGCTGTTAAAAAAAACGAAATGGCGAAAAAAACCAGGGGAAAATCCTGAAACCGAAGAAAACACTAAAAGTACATGGGATGACAGGAAGTGCAGGAATATGCACCAAAGCTTGCCCAAATGATGCTCATTGAATTGCAGGATTTCATTCCTTCCTGAAAGGAAGGATTCTTTCAGGAAAGGGAATGAATTCTGAAATTGCAGGACAAAGTCTGAGAAACCTGGCAGGAAAGGAGATATGATGTAATGAAATGAAATGCTATGGAAGAAATCAATCCAAACAAGAAAACACTAAAATATGGATGACAGGAAGTGCGAATATGCACCAAAGTTGCCCAAATGATGATTGATGCAGGATTTATTCCTTCCTAAAGGAAGATTTCGGGAATGAATCCTGAAATGGCAGACAAGTCTGAGAAACCCGAGGAAAGGAGATATGAGTAATGAAAGAAATGCATGGAAGAACCGAAATTCATAAAGGGGTGACACGTGAAATGGCCTGAGATGAGTAGAGGTGGCTGGAAATAAGCAAAACTTGCTGAAATGATGAAAAGCTCCTGAAATGAAGGAAGAAATGGTAAAATAGAACTTAGAGAGGTTCTAAAGAAATTAAATGGTGAGAGAAAGGAGGGCAATCAAACGAGAGAAAACAGTAAAGTGACTGGGATGAAAGAGCGAAAGTGGCCCAAAACTTGCTCTAATATCCCTAAAACATGCTGCAATTACGGAGGAAAGAAAACGAGCCTGTTGAGAGGCTGTAAAGAAATGGAATACAAAACCAGGGGAAATCAAACGAAGAAAACACTAAAAGACTGGGATGACAGGAAGTCAGGAATATGCACCAAAGCTTGCCCAAATGATGTCATTGAATTCGGCTGGATTTCATTTCTTCCTGAAAGGGAAGGATTTTCAGGAAAGGGAATGAAATCCTAAAAGGCAGGACAAGTCTGAGAACCCAGAGGAAAGGATGATATGTAGTAATGAAATGAAATGGAGGAAGAAAATCCCTGAAATCATAAAGGTGTGCCCACGCCTGAAATGGCCTGAGATGAGTAGAGGCTGCTGGAAAATAAAGGAAACAACTTACAGAAATGACTTGAAAAGCAAATGAAATGAAGGAAGAAATGGTAAAATAGCATCTGTAGTGAGATGTCATGATGAATTAAATGGTGAGAGAAAGGAGGGCAAATTCAAACTGAGAGAAAAGCAGTAAAGTGGACTGGGATGATAAGTAGTGCCGGGAAATGACTCAAAACCTGCTCTAATTATCCCTAAAAACATGCTGGAATCATGGAGGAAAGAAAAGTCAAAGCCTGTTGAGAGGCTTAAAAGAAAGGACTTAGAAAAACAGGGAAATTCCAAACCGAAGAAAAATAAAATGACATGGGATGACAGGAAGGCAGGAATATGCACCAAAGCTTGCCCAAATGATGCTCATGAACGGATTATTCCCTTCCTGAAAGGAAGATTCTTTCAGGAAAGGGAATGAAATCCTGAAATGGCAGGACAAAGTCTGAGAAACCCAGAGGAAAGGAGATATGATGTCATGAAATGAAATGCGATGGAAGAAATCCGAAATTCATAAGGGGGTGACCACGCTGAAATGGCCTGAGATGAGAGAGGTGTGGAAAAAGAACTGTGAAAACTGAATCGAAATGAAGAAGAAGTAAAAAGAATCTAGAGGGTTCAAAATAAGAGAGAAAGGAGAATTCAAACCAGAGAAAACAGAAGTGACTGGATGAAGAGGCGAAATGCCAAACTTGCCTATTCCCTAAACATGTGAATTCAGAGAAAGAAAACGAGCCGTTGAAAACTTGCTCAAATATCCCTAAAACATGCTAAATTATGGAGGAAAGGAAATAACCGGAGCCTGTTGAGAGGCTGTTAAAAACGAAATGGCTAAAACCAGGGGAAAACCCCTGAACCAAGAAAACAATAAAAGTACATGGGATGACAGAAGTGTAGAATATGCACCAAAGCTTGCTTTCCAAATGATGCCCATTGAATTCGAGGATTTCATTCCCTTCCTGAAAGGAAGGAATTTCCTTCAGGAAAGGGAATGAAATCCTGAAATGGCAGGACAAAGTCTAGAAACCGCAGGAAATGAGATATGATGTCATGAAATGAAATGCGATGGAAGAAACCGAAATTCATAAAGGGGTGCACCACGCTGAAATGGCCTGAGATGAGTAGAGGTGGCTGGAAATAAAGGAAAACTTGCTGAAATGACTTGGAAAAGCACCTGAAATGAAGGAAGAAATGGTAAAAGAATCTGTAGAGAGGTTCTAAGAAATTAAATGGTGAGAGAAAGGGAGGGCAAATTCCAAACTGAGAGAAAACAGCAAAGTGACTGGATGACAAGAGTGCGGGAAATGCCAAAACCTGCTCTAATTATCCCTAAAAACATGCTGGAATCATGGAGGAAAGAATCAAAGCCTGTTGAGAGGCTGTAAAGAAAAGATAGCAAAAACAGGGAAATTCCAAACCAAGAAATAAACTAAAATGCATGGATGACAGGAAGTGCAGGAATATGCACCAAAGCTTGCCCAAATGATGCTCATGACCGATTATCCTTCTGAAAGGAAGATCCTTCAGAAAGGGAATGAAACCTGAAATGGCAGACAAAGTCTGAGAAACCCGAGAAAGAGATATGATAATGAAATGAAATGCGAGAAGAAACCGAATTCATAAAGGTGACCACGCTGAAATGGCCTGAGATGGAAGGTGAAAAAGAACTGAATGACTGAACTAATGAGGAAGAATAAAGAATCGAGGTTGTAAAAAATAATGGAGGAAAGAGGAAACAAACGAGAGAAAGAGAAAGTGACTGGATGAAAAGGCAAATGGCCCAAAACTTCTCTAATATCCTAAAAACATGCTGGAATAGGAGGAAAGAAAACAAAGCCTGTTGAGAGGCTGTAAAAAAGAAATGCAAAAACAGGGAAATTCCAAACGAAGAAAACACAAATACATGGATGAAGGAAGTGCAGGAATAGCACCAAAGCTTGCCAAATGATGCTCATTGAATTGGGATTTCATTCCTTCCTGAAAGGAAGGATTTTTCGAAAGGGAATGAAACCTGAAATGGCAGGACAAAGTCTGAGAAACCCGAGGAAAGGAGATATGATGTCATGAAATGAAATGCATGGAAGAAACCCGAAATTCATAAGGGTGACAGCTGAAATGGCCTGAGATGAGAGAGGTGGCTGGAAAAAAGAAAACTTGCTGAAATGACTGAAAATCCTGAAATGAAGGAAAAAGGATAAAATAGAATCTTAGATAGGTTGCTAAAAATGAAATGGCAGAGAAAGGAGGGCAAATTCAAACCGAGAGAAAACAGTAAAAGTGACTGGGATGAAAGAGTGCGAAATGGCCCAAACTTGCTCAAAATATCCCTAAAAACATGCAATCATGGAGAGGAAAGGAATAACCGAGCCTGTTGAGAGGCTGTTAAAAACGAAATGGCGAAACCAGGGAAAATCAAACCGAAGAAAACACCAAATGAGATGGCTACAGGAAGTGCAGTGAACATGCAACAAAGCTTTGCCCAAATGATGCTCATTGAATTGCAGATTTCATTCCCTTCCTGAAAGGGGAAATCCTTCCTCTTTCAGGAAAGGGAATGAAATCCTGAAATGGCAGGACAAAGTCTGAGAAACCCGCAGGAAAGGAGATATGATGTCATGAAATGAAATGCGATGGAAGAAATCCGAAATTCATAAAGGGGTGACACGCTGAAATGGCCTGAGATGAGTAGAGGTGGCTGGAAATAAAGGAAAACTTGCTGAAATGACTGAAAACTCCGAAATGTAGGAAGAAAGGAAAATAGAATCTGAGAGAGGTTGCAAAAAATTAAATGGAGAGAAAGGAGGGCAAATTCAAACCGAGAGAAAACAGTAAAAGTGACTGGGATGAAAAGTGCGAAATGGCCCAAAACTTGCTCTAATTATCCCTAAAACATGCTGAATTCATGAGGAAAGGAATAACAAGCCTGTTGAGAGGCTGTTAAAAAACGAAATGGCAAAACCAGGGAAAATCCTAAACGAAGAAAACACTAAAATCATGGATGACAGGAAGTGCAGGAATATGCACCAAAGCTTGCCCAAATGATGCTCATTAATCGATTTCATTCCTTCGAAAGGAATTTCGAAAGGGAAGAAACTGAAATGCAGGACAAAGTCTGAGAAACCAGAAGAGATATGATGTATGAAATGAAATGATGAAGAAACCGAAATATAAGGTGACCACGCTGAAATGGCCTGAGATGAGAGAGGGTGGAAATAAAGGAAAACTTGCTGAAATGATGAAAGCCTGAAATGAAGGAAGAAAGGAAAATGAATCTTAGAGGTTAAAAAGAAATGGTAGAGAAAGGAGGGCAAATTCAAACGAGAGAAACAGTAAAGTGACTGGGATGAAAGTAGTGCGAAATGGCCCAAAAAGAAAACACTAAAAATACATGGATGACAGGAAGTGCAGGAATATGCACCAAAGCTTGCCCAAATGATGCTCATTGAATTGAGGATTTCATTCCCTTTCCTGAAAGGAAGGATTTCCTTTCAGGAAAGGGAATGAAATCCTGAAATGGCAGGACAAAGTCTGAGAAACCTGCAGGAAAGGAGATATGATGTAATGAAATGAAATGCGATGGAAGAAACCGAAATTCATAAAGGGGTGACCACGCTGAAATGGCCTGAGATGAGTAGAGGTGGCTGGAAATAAGGGAAAAACTTGCTGAAATGATCTGGAAAAGCTCCTGAAATGAAGGAAGAAAGGATAAATAATAGAATCTGTAGAGAGGTTGCTAAAAAATTAAATGGTGAGAGAAAGGAGGTCAAACTGAGAGAAAACAGTAAAAGTGACTGGGATGAAAAGTAAAGCAGACAAGTGGCCCAAAACTTGCCCAAATATCCCTAAAATCATGCTGGAATTACAGAGGAAAGGAATAACCGGAGCCTGTTGAGAGGCTGTTAAAACGAAATGGCGAAAACCAGGGAAAATCCCGAAACCGAAGAAAACACTAAAAGTACATGGCATGACAGGAAGTGCAGGAATATGCACCAAAGCTTGCCCAAATGATGCTCATTGAATAAGCAGGATTTCATTCCTTTCCTGAAAGGAAGTCCCCTTTCCGGAGTGGAAATGAAATCCTGAAATGGCAGGACAAAGTCTGAGAGAAACCCAAAGGAAAAGAGATATGATGTCATGAAATGAAATGCGATGGAAGAAATCCAGAACTTCTTAAAGGGGGTGACCACGCTGAAATGGCCTGAGATGAGTAGAGGTGGCTGGAAATAAAGCAAAATCTTGCTGAAATGATTCGGAAAGCCTCCTGAAATGAAGGAAGAAAGGATAAAATAGAATCTTCAGAGCTTGCTAAAAAAATGAAATTGCTAGAGAAAAGGAGGGCAATAAACCGGAGAGAAAACAGTAAAGTGACTGGGATGAAAAGCAGTGCAGACAAGTGGCCCCAAACATACTCTAATATCCCTAAAAACATGCTGAATTACGGAGGAAAGGAATAACCGGAGCCTGTTGAGAGGCTGTTAATTAAAAACGAAATGGCGAAAAAACAGGGGAAAATCCCCTGAAACCAAGAAAACACTAAAAGTACATGGGATGACAGGAGAAGGCCGAATATGCACCAAAGCTTGCCCAAATGATGCTAATTGAAATCGCCGGGATTTCATTCCTTTCCGAAAGAAGGATTTCCTCTTTCCGAAAGGGAATGAAATCTTGAAATGGCAGGACAAAGTCGGAGAAAACCCGCAGGAAAGGAGATATGATGTCATGAAATGAAATGCGATGGAAGAAATCCGGGAATCCTTCATAAAGGGGTGAGAACGCTGAAATGGCCTGAGATGAGTAGAGGTGGCTGGAAATAAAGCAAAACCTTGTGAAATGACTTGGAAAAAGCTGAAATGAAGGGAAGAAATGGGAAAATAGAATCTGTAGAGAGGTTGCTAAAGAAATTAAATAGTGAGAGAAAGGGAGGGCAAATTCAAACTGAGAGAAAACAGTAGAAGGACTGAGATATAAGTATGTGGGAAATGACTCAAACCTGCTCTAATTATCCTAAAAAAATGCTGGAATCATGGAGGAAAGAAAGTCAAAGCCTGTTGAGAGGCTGCTAAAAGAAAAGGACTTAGCAAAAACAGGGAATATTCAAACCGAAGAAAACACTAAAAGTACATGGCATGACAGGAAGTGACGAAATATGCACCAAAGCTTGCCCAAATGATGCTCACTGAATCCGGCTGATTTCATTCCCTTCCTGAAAGGGAAGGATTTTTCAGGAAAGGGAATGAAATCCTGAAATGGCAGGACAAAGTCTGAGAAACCCAGGAAAGGAGATATGATGTCATGAAATGAAATGCGATGGAAGAAATCCCGAAATTCATAGAGGTGACCACGCTGAAATGGCCTGAGATAAATAGAGGTGGCTGGAAATAAAGGAAAAACTTGCTGAAATGACTTGGAAGAGCATCCTGAAATGAAGGAAGAAAGGATAAAATAGAATCTTTAGAGAGGTTACTAAAAAATGAAATGGCTTAGAGAAAGGAGGTCAAATTCCAAAACCAAGAGAAAATACTAAAAGTGACTGGGATGAAAAGCAGTGCTGGAAATGGCCCAAAACTTGCTCTAATATCCCTAAAAACATGCTGCAATTACGGAGAAAAGGAATAACTGAGCCTGTTGAGAGGCTGCTAAAATCAAACCGAAGAAAACACTAGAAGTACATGGGATGACAGGAAGTACAGGAATATGCACCAAAGCTGCTGCCCAAATGATGCTCATTGAATTCGCAGGGATTTCATTCCCTTTCCTGAAAGGAAGGATTTTTTTCAGGAAAGGGAATGAAATCCTGAAATGGCAGGACAAAGTCTGAGAAACCTGGCAGGAAAGGAGATATGATGTAATGAAATGAAATGCTATGGAAGAAACCGAAATGAAATGGCAAGAAAAGGAGGGCAAATTCAAACCGAGAGAAAACAGTAAAAGTGACTGGGATGAAAAGCAGTGCAGACAAGTGGCCCAAAACTTGCTCTAATATCCCTAAAACATGCTGCAATTACGGAGGAAAGGAATAACCGGAGCCTGTTGAGAGGCTGTTAAAAACGAAATGGCGAAAAAACCAGGGAAAATCCCAAACCAAGAAAACACTAAAAAGTACATGGATGACAGGAAGTGCAGGAATAATGATGAATGCATGAAATGCATGGAAGAAACGAAATTCATAAGGGTTGACGCTGAATGGCCTGAGATTAGTAGAGGTGGCTGAAATAAAGCAAAACTACTGAAATGACTTGGAAAAGCTCCGAAATGAGGAAGAAAGGAAAATAGAATCTGAAGAGGTTGCTAAAAAATAAATGGAGAGAAAGGAGGGCAAATTCAAACCGAGAGAAAACAGAAAAGTGACTGGGATGACAAGTAGTCTGAAATGGCCCAAAACTTGCTCTAATTATCCCTAAAAACATGCTGGAATCATGGAGGAAAGGAATAACCGGAGCCTGCTGAGAGGCTGTCAAAAACGAAATGGCTTAAAAAACAGGAAAAACTTAAACCGAAGAAAACACTAAAATACATGCCGGAGACAGGAAGCGCAGAATATGCACCAAAGCTTGCTCCAAAATGATGCTCATTGAATTCGCAGGATTTCATTCCCTTCCTGAAAGGAAGGATTTCCTTTCAGAAAGGGAATGAAATCCTGAAATGGCAGGACAAAGTCTGAGAAACCCGAGGAAAGGAGATATGATGTAATGAAATTAAATGCGATGGCGAAATCCCGAAACGCATATGTGTGAGCACGCTGAAATGGCCTGAGAGGAGTAGAGGTGGCTGGAAATCACAGAAAACTTGCTGAAATGACTGAAAAGCATCCTGAAATGAAGCAGGTGGATAAAATAGAATTGTCATGTTGCTAAAAAATGAAATGGCAGAGAAAGGAGGGCAAATTCCAAAACCGAGAGAAAACAGTAAAAGTGACTGGGATGAAATGCAAAAGACAAGTGGCCCAAAACTTATTCTAATATCCCTAAAAACATGCTGCAATTACAGAGGAAAGGAATAACCGGAGCCTGTTCAGAGGCTGTTAAAAAACGAAATGGCAAAAAACCAGGGATGTAAACTCAAATCAAGAAAACACTAAAAAAGTACATGGATGACAGGAAGCAGAATATGCACCAAAGCTTGCCCAAATGATGCTCATTGAATTCGGTAGGATTTCGACCCTTCCTGAAAGGAAGGATTTCCTTCAGGAAAGGAATGAAATCCTGAAATGGCAGGACAAAGTCGAGAAACCTGCAGGAAAGTGAGATATGATGTAATGATAAGAAATGCGATGGAAGAAATCCTGAAATTCATAAATGGGGTGACCACGTTGAAATATCTGGAGATGAGGAGGTGGCTGGAAAGAAGGGAAAACTTGCTGAAATGATCTGAAAAGCTTCCTGAAATGAAGGAAGAAAAGGATAAATAGAATCTTCAGAGTGGTTGCTAAAAAAATGAAATGGCGAGAGAAAGGAGGGCAATCAAACCGAGAGAAATATAAAAGTGACTGATGAAAGTAGTGCAGACAAGTGGCCCAAAACTTGCTCAAATATCCCTAAAAACATGCTGCAATTACGGAGGAAAGGAATAACCGAGCCTGTTGAGAGGCTGTTAAAAAAACGAAATGGCTAAAAACCAGGGAAAATCCAAACCGAAGAAATACCAAAAGTATATGATGACAGGAAGTGCAGGAATATGCACCAAAGTTTGCCCAAATGATGCTCATTGAATTGCAGGATTATCCTTCCAGGTTTTCAGGAAAGGAATGAAATCCTGAAATGGCAGGACAAAGTCTGAGAAACCCAAAGGAAAAGGAGATATGGATAATGAAATGAATGCGATGGAAGAAACTCGAAATTCATAAAGGTGACCACGCTGAAATGGCCTGAGATGATTAGAGGTGGCTGAAATAAAGAAAACTTGCTGAAATGACTGGAAAAGCTCCTGAAATGAAGGAAGAAAGGATAAAAGAATTTAGAGGTTAAAAAATGAAATGAGAAAAGGAGGGCAAATTCAAACCAGAGAAAAAGTAAAGTGACTGGGATGAAAGAGTGCGAAATGGCCCAAAACTCTAATATCCAAAACATGCTGAATTACGAGAAAGGAATAACCGAGCCTGTTGAGAGGCTGTAAAAAAAATGGCAAAAACAGGGAAACCAAACCAAGAAAACACTAAAAGTACATGATTACAGGAAGTGCAGAATATGCACCAAGCTGCCCAAATGATGTCATATAGATTTATCCTCAGAGATTTTCAGAAGGAATGAATGAAATGGCGGACAAAGTCTGAGAACGAGAAAGGAATATGTAATGAAATGAAATGCAGGAAGAACCGAATCATAAAGGGGACCACTGAAATGGCCTAGATATAGAGGCTGAATAAAGGAATTGTGAATGATGAAAGCTCTGAAATGAAGAAAAATAAATAGAATTGAGGTGTAAAAATAAAGTGAGAGAAAGGAGGCAATCAAACAGAAAAGAAGTACTGATGACAAGTGCCGAATGGCCCAAACTTAATATCCCTAAAACATGCTGAATACGGAGGAAAGAAAACAAGCCTGTTGAGAGGCTGCTAAAAAATGAATAGCAAAAACCAGGGAAATCAAACTGAAGAAAACACTAAAAGTACATGGCATGACAGGAAGTGCAGGAATATGCACCAAAGCTTGCCCAAATGATGCTATTGAATTGCGATTCATTCCTTTCCTGAAAGGAAGGATTTCCTTCAGGAAAGGGAATGAAATCCTGAAATGGCAGGACAAAGTCTGAGAAACCCGCAGGAAAGGAGGATGATGTAATGAAATGAAATGCATGGAAGAAACCGAAATTCATAAGGGTGATCACTGAAATGGCCTGAGATGAGTAGAGGTGGCTGGAAATAAAGGAAAACTTGCTGAAATGCTGAAAAGCTCCTGAAATGAAGGAAGAAAGGATAAAATAGAACCAGAGAGAGGTTACAAAGAAATTAAATGGTGAGAGAAAGGAGGGCAAATCTAAACTGAGAGAAAACAGTAAAAGTGATCGATGAAAAGTAGACAAGGGCCCAAAACTTGCTCAAATATCCTAAAACATGCTGCAATACGAGAAAGAAGAACTCTAGTCATGTTGAGAGGCTGTTAAAAAATCTAAATGGCAAAAAAACCAGGGAAATCCCAAACCAAGAAATTGTTTGAAAGTACATGGGATGAGAGAAGCAGGAATATGTGCACCAAAGCTTGCCCACATGATGCTCATTGAATTTATGAGATTTCATTCTTCCTAAAGGAAGGATTTTTCAGGAAAGCGGGAAGGAAATCCTGAAAATGGCAGGACAAAGTCTGAGAAACTCGGTGGATAGGAGATATGAGAAATGAAATGAAAGCATGGAAGAAACTCGAAATTCATAAAGGTGACTGCTTGAATGGCCTGATGAGTAGAGGTGGTTGGAAATAGCTGGAAAAATTTGCTGAAATGACTGAAAAGCCTCCTGAAATGAAGGGAAGAAAGGATAAATAGAATTTTCAGAGGATGAAGAAATGAACATGGAGAAAGGGAGGGTAAACCAAACTGAGAGGAAAAACAGTAAAAGGGACTGGGGATGAAAAGCAGTGTGACAAGGGCCCAAAAATATTCAATATCCCTAAAAACATGCTGCAATTACGGAGGAAAGGAATAACGGAGCCTGTTGAGAGGCTGTTAAAAACGAAATGGAAAAAACAGAGAAAATCGAAACAAGAAAACACTAAAATTACATGGAAGACAGAGGAGGTGGGTATATGCAAAGCTTGCCCAAATGATGCTCATTAGATTGCAGGATTACATTCCTTTCCTGAAAGGAAGGATTTCTTTCAGGAAAGGAATGAAATCCTGAAATGGCAGGACAAAGTCTGAGAAACTGAGAAGGAGATATGATGTAATGAATGAAATGCATGGAAGAAACCCGAAATTCATAAGGGGTGACCACGCTGAAATGGCCTGAGATAGTAGAGGTGGCTGGAAATAAAGGAAAACTTCGTGAAAATCTGAAAGCCTGAAATGAGGAAGAAAGGATAAATAGATCTGAGAAGGTTGCTAAAGAAATGAAATGGTGAGAGAAAGGAGGGCAAATTCAAACTCGAGAGAAACAGAAAGTGACTGGGATGAAAGTAGCGACAATGGCCCAAAACTTGCTCTAATATCCCTAAAACATGCTGCAATTACGGAGGAAAGAAAGAGCCTGTTGAGAGGCTGTTAAACGAAATGGAAAACCAGGGAAAATCAACAAGAAACAAAGTACATGATGACAGGAGCGGAATATGCACCAAATTGCCCAATGATGTCATTGATTGGGATTCATCCTTCTGAAAGGAAGATTTTCAGAAAGGAATAAACTAAAGGGGACAGTCTGAGAAACCCGCAGGAAAGGAGATATGATGAGAATGAAATGCATGGAAGAAATCCCGAAATCATAAGCGGTGAGACTGCTGAAATGCCTGAGATGAGAGAGGGGTGAAATAAAGAAAACCTGAAATGACTTGGAAAAGCAGCCTGAAATACAGAAGAGAAATGGAATAGAATCTGTAGAGAGGTTCTAAAAATTAAAGGAGGAAAGGAGGGCAATCAAACTGAGAGAAAACAGAAAAGTGACTGGATGAAAGAGGGGAAATGGATAAATACTGTCTAATATCCCTAAAAACATGCTGAATCAGGAGGAAAGAAAAGCTGAGCTGTGAGAGGTGAAAAGAAAATGGAATGATAAAAAGGGAAATTCAAACTGAAGAAAGATAAAAGAATTAGGGATGACAGGAAGTAATGGAATATGCACCAAAGCTTCCAAATATGTCATGAATTAAAGTGATTCATCCCATTGAAAGGAAGGACTTCTTCAGGAAAGGAAGAAATCCTGAAATGGCAGGACAAAGTCTGAGAAACCCGCAGGAAAGGAGATATGATGAACGAAATGAAATGCATGAAGAAACCGAAATTCATTAAGGGGGTGACCACGCTGAAATGGCCTGAGATGAGTAGAGGTGATGGAAATAAAGGAAAACTTGCTGAAATGACTGAAAGCTCCTGAAATGAAGGAAGAAAGGATAAAATAGAATCTTCAGAGTGGTTCTAAAAATGAAATGGAGAGAAAGGAGGGCAAATTCAAACCGAGAGAAACAGTAAAGTGACTGGGATGAAAAGTAGTGCGAAATGGCCAAAACTTGCTCTAATTATCCCTAAAAACATGCTGGAATCAGGAGGAAGGAAAACCGAGCCTGTTGAGAGGCTGTTAAAGAAAACGAAATGGCAAAAAACAGGGAAAATCCAAACGAAGAAAACACTAAAAGTCATGGCATGACAGGAAGTGCAGAATATGCACCAAAGTTGCCAAATGATGCTCATTGAATTCGCAGGATTCATTCCTTCCTAAAGGGAAGGATTTCTTTCTAGAAAGGGAATGAAATCCTGAAATGGCAGGACAAAGTCTGAGAAACCGCAGGAAAGGAGATATGATGTCATGAAATGAAATGCGATGGAAGAAATCCTGAAATTCATAGAGGGGTGACACGCTGAAATGGCCTGAGATGAGTAGAGGTGGTGGAAATAAAGCGAAAATCTGCTGAAATGATGGAAAATCTCCGAAATGAGAAGAAATGGTAAAATAGAATCTGTAGAGAGGTTGCTAAAGAAATTTAAAAATGGGAGAGAAAAGGAGGGCAAATCAAACTGGAGAAAACAGTAAAAGTGACTGGGATGAAAAGAGTGCGGAAATGGCCCAAACTGCTCTAATTATCCCTAAAAACATGCTGAATCATGGAGGAAAGGAAATACAGACCGTTGAGAGGCTGTTAAAAAAACAAATGGTAAACCAGGGAAAATCCCAAACCAGAAACACTAAAATTACATGGCAGACAGGAAGTGCCGGAATATGCACCAAACCTTGCCCAAATGATGCTGATTGAATTGGCAGGATTTCATTCCTTCCTGAGGAAGGATTTCTTCAGGAAAGGAATGAAACCTGAAATGGCAGGACAAAGTCTGAGAAACCCGAGAAAGGAGATATGATGTCGCTGAAATGAAATGCATGGAAGAAACTGAAATTCATAGAGGGGTGAGCACGCTGAAATGGACTGAGATGAGTAGAGGTGGCTGGAAATAAAGCAAAATTTGGAAATGATGGAAAATCATCGAAATGAGGAAGAAAAGGATAAACAAGAGTCTGCAGATAGGTTGCTAAAAAATGAAATGGCAGAGAAAGCGGAGGCAAATTCGAAACCAGAGAAAAACAGTAAAAGTGACTGGGATGAAAATGCAAGTGAAAAGGGCCAAAATTCTCTAATATCCCCAAAAACATGCTGAATTAGGAGGAAAGGAATAACTGAGCCGAGAGCTGTTAAAAAAAAGAATGGCTAAAAAACAGGGAAAACTAAACCGAAGAAAACACTAAAAGTACATGGGATGACATGGGAAGTGCGGAATATGCACCAAAGCTGCGCAAAGAGCTATTGAATTGAAGATTCTCATTCCCTTTCCTGAAAGGGAATGAAATCCTGAAATGGCAGGACAAAATTGAGAAACCTGGCAGGAAAGGAGATATGATGTCAATGAAATGAAATCATGGAAGAACCGGAATTCATAGAGGGGGTGACACTGAAATGGCCTGAGATGAGTAGAGGTGGCTGGAAATAAAGGAAAACTTGCTGAAAGATCGGAAAAGCTTCCTGAAATGAAGGAAGAAAGGATAAAATAGAATTCAGAGAGGTTGCTAAAGAAATTAAATGGCGGGAGAAAGGGAGGCAGAATTCGAAACCAGGAGAAAGCAGTAAAAGTACTGATGAAAAGTAGTGCAGACAAGTGGCCAAAACTTGCTCTAATAATCCTAAACATGCTGAATTAAGAGGAAAGGAATAACGGAGCCTGTTGAGAGCTGTTAAAAAAAATCAAAGAAAAAAACCAGGGAAAACTCCGAAACCGAAGAAAAATAAAAGTAATGGGATGACAGGAAGTGCCAGAATATGCACCAAAGCTTGCCCAAATGATGCTATTGAATCGCAGGATTCATTCCTTTCCGAAAGGAAATTTCCTTTCCGGAAAGGGAATGAACCTGAAATGGCAGGACAAAGTCTGGAAACGCAGGAAAGGAGATATGATGTCAATGAAATGAAATGCGATGGAAGAAACCGGAAATTCATAAGGGTGAATCGCTGAAATGGCCTGAGATGATAGAGTGTTGGAAATAAAGCAAACCTGTGAAATGATGAAAAGCAGCCTGAAATGAAGGAGAAATGTAAAATAGAATCTGTAGAGAGGTTGCAAAGAAATTAAATGGTGAGAGAAAGGAGGAAAATTCAAACCAGAGAAAACAGTAAAAGTGACTGGATGACAAGTAGGCTGGAAATGGCCCAAAACTTGCTCAATTATCCCTAAAACATGCTGGAATGGAGGAAAGAAAAGTCAACTGTTGAGAGGCTGCTAAAAGAAAAGGAATTAGCAAAAACAGGGGAAAATTCAAACCAAGAAAACACTAAAAGTACATGGCATGAGAGGAAGTGCAATAAATCAAAAGCTTGCCAAATGATGCTATTGATTCAGGATTTCATTCCCTTTCAGGAAAGGGAATGAAACCTGAAATGGCAGGACAAAGTCTGAGAAACCTGGCAGGAAAGGAGATATGATGTACATGAAATGAAATGCGATGGAAGAAATCCCAAATTCATAGAGGGGTGACCACGCTGAAATGGCCTGAGATAATAGAGGTGGCTGGAAATAAAGGAAAACTTGCTGAAATGATCGAAAAGCTTCCTGAAATGAAGGAAGAAAGGATAAAATAGAATCTTCAGAGGGTGCTAAAAAATGAAATGGCAGAGAAAGGGAGGAAAATTCCAAACCGAAGAAAAATAGTGATGGGATGAAAAGCAGTGCGGGAAATGCCAAACTTGCTCTAATATCCTAAAAACATGCTCAATTAGCAGAGAAAGGAATAACCGGAGCCTGTTGAGAGGCTGCTAAAAACGAAATGGAAAAACCAGGGAAAATCCAAACCAAGAAAACACTAAAAGTACAGTATAGACAGGAAGTGCGAATATGCAAAGCTTGCCAAATGATGCTCATTGATTAGGATTTCATTCCTTTCCTGAAGGAAGGATTTCCTTTCAGGAAAGGGAACGAATCCTGAAATGGCAGGACAAAGTCTGAGAAACCTGGCAGGAAAGGAGATATGATGTAATGAATGAAATGAGGAAGAAAT
>JAREIS010000787.1:0-34118 GCA_030060385.1 Muscicapa striata striata | reverse complement strand
TAGAAAAAAACGTCGGCTTTTTTGAGCAAATAAACACCCAGGTGTTCGTGGAAACTAGGTACAATTCATCTCTTTTAGAGAGAAGCGATGCAAATACAAACCGCGAACAAAGCTCAGTGTACCAGAGTGCTCTGCTGAGCATATCAGTTGTCATGACTAGTGCTAAAAGCAGGATCAACGATGCCAGCTTTACTGAATACCATTCGTCTGCTGCCTCTGTGTAATGAGATGCAGGATCGATTCTAGTGCGGAAGTGAGAAGTGCTGCGTGTGTGCACTTTTCTTACTTCAGTTAAACTTCTCTGCTGCAGAGTTCAAAGAGTGCTTGAACTCTACAAGAAGCAGGCAGACTGATCCGTAGAGAGGCATAGAAGAAAGTGCACCCAGCCGTGTTTTGAGCAAATAAACGTAGCAGCAGAGTGTTTGTGTGAGAAGGTGACAATCACTCTTTAGAGAAGATGCTGCAGGATACAAACCGCGAAAAAGAACCAGTGACCAGAGTCTCTGCTGAGCTATCAGTTGTCAGTGACTAGTGCTAAAAGCAGGATCAACGTAGCCAGCTTTACTGATACCTATCGCCTAGCTGCCTTCTGTGGTAAAATGAATGCAGGGATCGACAACTGTCTATGTGCGTGGACAAGAAGTCTGTGTGTGTGTGCACTTTTTCTTATCTTCAGTTAAACTTCTTGCTGCAGAGTCTGAAGAGTGCTGAACTCTAACAGAAGCAGGGCAGACTGATCCTAGAAGAGCATAGAAGAAAGTGCACGCCAGCCGTGTTTTTGAGCAAATAAACGTAGCGCAGAGTGTTCTGTGTGAATTTTGAGCAAATAAACGTAGCTGCAGAGTGGTCTGTGTGAAGACTAGGTGACAATTCATCTCTGTTAGAGAGAAGACGATGCAAGATACAAACCGCGAACAAAGAAACTCAGTGTACCAGAGTGCTCTGCTGAGCATATCAGTTGTCAGTGACTAGTGCTAAAAAGCAGGATCAACGTATGCCAGCTTTCTTACTGATACCTATTCGTCTAGCTGCCTTCTGTGGTAAATATTGGAGATGCAGGGATCGCATGTCTATGTGTCGTGGACAGTGAGAAGTGCTGCTGCGGTGTGTGCACTTTTCTCTTTATCTTCAGTTAAACTTCTCTGCTGCAGAGTTCAAAGAGTGCTGGGAACTCTTACAAGAAGCAGGGCAGACTGATCCAGTAGAGAGGCATAGAAGAAAAGTGCACATCCCAGCCGTGTTTTTTGAGCAAATAAACGTAGCTGCAGAGTGGTCTGTGTGAAGACTAGGTGACAATTCATCTCTGTATGAGAGAAGACGATGCAAGATACAAACCGCGAACAAAGAAACTCAGTGTACCAGAGTGCTCTGCTGAGCATATCAGTTGTCAGTGACTAGTGCTAAAAAGCAGGATCAACGTATGCCAGCTTTCTTACTGGATACCTATTCGTCTAGCTGCCTTCTGTGGTAAATATTGGAGATGCAGGGATCGCATGTCTATGTGTCGTGGACAGTGAGAAGTGCTGCTGCGGAGTGTGCACCTTTTATCTTCAGTTAAACTTCTCTGCTGCAGAGTTCAAAGAGTGCTTGGAAGTCTTACAAGATGCAGGGCAGACTGATCCGGTAGAGAGGCATAGAAGACAGGTGCACGAGCCAGCCATGTTTTTGAGCAAATAAACGTAGCAGCAGAGTGTTTTGTGTGAGGAGAGGGTGACAATCACCTCATTTAGACGAAAATTGCTGCAGGATACAAACCGCGAAGAAAGAACCGCAGTGCACCAGAGTCCTCTGCTGAGCGTATCAGGTGTCAGTGACTAGTGCTAAGAAGCAGGATCGGAACCAGCTAGCTTTGCTGCCACATACCTAATCGCCATGAAGCCTTCTGTGGTAAACATGACACTTGCTGTTAGGCTCCGAGAGGCAGACAACACTTTGCTATGTGCAGAGGAAATGAGAGCTACTGTGTGGTGTGCACGCTTTGTTCTTAGCTTCTGGTACACTTCTGTGCTCTTCGCTATGCAGACTCGAGAGCGTGCATGCTCTTGATACTAGAAGAGTGGCAGACTGATATTAAACAGAGAGTTTAGAAGAAAAGTGCACGTGCCAGGCGTGTTTTTTGAGCAAATAAACTTAGCTGCAGAGTGTTCTGTGTGAAGACTAGGTGACAATTCATCTCTGTTGAGAGAAGACGATGCAAGATACAAACCGCGAACAAAGAAACTCAGTGTACCAGAGTGCTCTGCTGAGCATATCAGTTGTCAGTGACTAGTGCTAAAAAGCAGGATCAACGTATGCCAGCTTTCTTACTGATACCTATTCGTCTAGCTGCCTTCTGTGGTAAATATTGGAGATGCAGGGATCGCATGTCTATGTGTCGTGGACAGTGAGAAGTGCTGCTGTGTGTGCACTTTTCTTTTATCTTCAGTTAAACTTCTCTGCTGCAGAGTTCAAAGAGTGCTGGGAACTCTTACAAGAAGCAGGGCAGACTGATCCAGTAGAGAGGCATAGAAGAAAAGTGCACATCCCAGCCGTGTTTTTTGAGCAAATAAACGTAGCTGCAGAGTGGTCTGTGTGAAGACTAGGTGACAATTCATCTCTGTTAGAGAGAAGACGATGCAAGATACAAACCGCGAACAAAGAAACTCAGTGTACCAGAGTGCTCTGCTGAGCATATCAGTTGTCAGTGACTAGTGCTAAAAAGCAGGATCAACGTATGCCAGCTTTCTTACTGATACCTATTCGTCTAGCTGCCTTCTGTGGTAAATATTGAGATGCAGGGATCGCATGTCTATGTGTCGTGGACAGTGAGAAGTGCTGCTGCGGTGTGTGCACTTTTCTCTTTATCTTCAGTTAAACTTCTCTGCTGCAGAGTTCAAAGAGTGCTGGGAACTCTTACAAGAAGCAGGGCAGACTGATCCAGTAGAGAGGCATAGAAGAAAAGTGCACATCCCAGCCGTGTTTTTTGAGCAAATAAACGTAGCTGCAGAGTGGTCTGTGTGAAGACTAGGTGACAATTCATCTCTGTTAGAGAGAAGACGATGCAAGATACAAACCGCGAACAAAGAAACTCAGTGTACCAGAGTGCTCTGCTGAGCATATCAGTTGTCAGTGACTAGTGCTAAAAAGCAGGATCAACGTATGCCAGCTTTCTTACTGAATACCTATTCGTCTAGCTGCCTTCTGTGGTAAATATTGGAGATGCAGGGATCGCATGTCTATGTGTCGTGGACAGTGAGAAGTGCTGCTGCGGTGTGTGCACTTTTCTCTTTATCTTCAGTTAAACTTCTCTGCTGCAGAGTTCAAAGAGTGCTGGGAACTCTTACAAGAAGCAGGGCAGACTGATCCAGTAGAGAGGCATAGAAGAAAAGTGCACATCCCAGCCGTGTTTTTTGAGCAAATAAACGTAGCTGCAGAGTGGTCTGTGTGAAGACTAGGTGACAATTCATCTCTGTATGAGAGAAGACGATGCAAGATACAAACCGCGAACAAAGAAACTCAGTGTACCAGAGTGCTCTGCTGAGCATATCAGTTGTCAGTGACTAGTGCTAAAAAGCAGGATCAACGTATGCCAGCTTTCTTACTGAATACCTATTCGTCTAGCTGCCTTCTGTGGTAAATATTGGAGATGCAGGGATCGCATGTCTATGTGTCGTGGACAGTGAGAAGTGCTGCTGCGGTGTGTGCACTTTTCTTTTATCTTCAGTTAAACTTCTGCTGCAGAGTTCAAAGAGTGCTTGGAACTCTCACAAGAAGCAGGGCAGACTGATCCGGTAGAGAGGCATAGAAGACAAGTGCACGAGCCAGCCGTGTTTTTTGAGCAAATAAACGTAGCAGCAGAGTGTTTTGTGTGAGGAGAGGGTGACAATCACCTCATTTAGACGAAAATTGCTGCAGGATACAAACCGCGAAGAAAGAACCGCAGTGCACCAGAGTCCTCTGCTGAGCGTATCAGGTGTCAGTGACTAGTGCTAAGAAGCAGGATCGAACCAGCTAGCTTTGCTGCCACATACCTAATCGCCATGAAGCCTTCTGTGGTAAACATGACACTTGCTGTTAGGCTCCGAGAGGCAGACAACACTTTGCTATGTGCAGAGGAAATGAGAGCTACTGTGTGGTGTGCACGTTTTGTTCTTAGCTTCTGGTACACTTCTGTGCTCTTCGCTATGCAGACTGGAGAGCGTGCATGCTCTTGATACTAGAAGAGTGGCAGACTGATATTAAACAGAGAGTTTAGAAGAAAAGTGCACATCCCAGGCGTGTTTTTGAGCAAATAAACTTAGCTGCAGAGTGGTCTGTGTGAAGACTAGGTGACAATTCATCTCTGTTAGAGAGAAGACGATGCAAGATACAAACCGCGAACAAAGAAACTCAGTGTACCAGAGTGCTCTGCTGAGCATATCAGTTGTCAGTGACTAGTGCTAAAAAGCAGGATCAACGTATGCCAGCTTTCTTACTGAATACCTATTCGTCTAGCTGCCTTCTGTGGTAAATATTGGAGATGCAGGGATCGCATGTCTATGTGTCGTGGACAGTGAGAAGTGCTGCTGCGGTGTGTGCACTTTTCTCTTTATCTTCAGTTAAACTTCTCTGCTGCAGAGTTCAAAGAGTGCTTGGAACTCTCACAAGAAGCAGGGCAGACTGATCCGGTAGAGAGGCATAGAAGACAAGTGCACATCCCAGCCGTGTTTTTTGAGCAAATAAACGTAGCAGCAGAGTGTTCTTTTCTTCTAAACTCTCTGTTTGATATCAGTCTGCCCTGCTTCTTGTAAGAGTTCCAAGCACTCTTTCAAGTCTGCATAGCGAATAGCAAAGAAGTGTACCTAAAGCTAAGAAGAAAGCGTGCACACCACACAGTAGTTCTCACTGTCCACTACACATAGACATGAGATCCCGGCATCTCCAATATTTACCACAGAAGGCAGCAAGACGAATAGGTATTCAGTAAGAAAGCTAGCATACGTTGATGCTGCTTCTTAGCACTAGTCACTAACAACTGATACGCTGCACAGAGCACGCTGGTGCACTGAGTTTCTTTGTTCGCAGTTTGTATCTTGCAGCGTTTTCTCTCTAATGAAGATGATTTCTCACCTAGTCCTCACACAGAAAGAGCACTCTGCTGCTAGGATTTTCTGCTGACTAAACATGCCTGGGACGTGCACGTTTCTTCTAGACCCTCTGTACCATAGCAGTCAGCCCTGCTGTTTGTAAGCATGCCATGCACTCCTTCCACTCTTCCTAGCATGTTTGGAGGCAGTGTTGGTCTCTCCAAAAGTAGCCAGGGTGGTAAATGGTGGCATCTTTAGTCTGGGAGAAATTCTGATCCTTTTGGAATTTTAGCTGTCAGACGCCCTCACTCTGGGTAAGGGCCCTGGACACGTACATTGGCCATTTTCCCTCTGAAAAAACCCACACCCTCCCAGTTTCTTAATACCAGTTTGGACGCAGTGTTGGTCTCTCCAAAAGTAGCCAGGCTTCTAACTGGTGGCGTCTTTAGTCTGGGAGTAAACCTGATCCTTTCGGAATTTTAGCTGTCAGATGCCCCGTCTCCAGCCAAGGGCCCTGGATATGAACAATGGCAATTTTCCCTCTGAACAAAACCACACCCTCCCTGTTTCTTAATACCATTTTTGAGGAAGATTGAGTCTCTCCAAATGTAGCCAGGGTTCTAACAGGTGGCATCTTTAGTCTGAGAGAAATCCTGATCCTTTCAGAATTTTTGCTGTCAGACGCCCAGTCTCCGGCCTAGGGCCCTGGACCCGTACATTGGCCATTTTGCCTATGAAAAAAACGACACCCTCCCAGTTTCTTAATGGCGGTTTGGAGGTAGACATTATCTCTGCAAAAGTAGCCAGGCTTCTAAGTGGTGGCATCTTTAGTCTAGGAGAAGTCCTGACCCTTTTGGAATTTGAGCTGTCAGACGACCAGTCTCAGGCCAATAGCTCTGGACACGAACATTGGCCATTCTCCCTCTCAAAAAAACAACAACCTCCCAGTTTCTTAATACCAGTTTGGAGGTAGTGTTTGTCTCTCCAAAAGCAGCTAAGCTTCTAACTGCTGGCATCTTTAGCCTGGGAGAAATGAACAGCCAGTACACTAAGTGGTGGCATCTTTAGAGTAGGAGAAATCCTGATCCTTTCGGAATTTTAGCTTCTCCAAAAGTAGCCAGGTTTCTAACTGCTGGCATCTTCAGTCTGGGAGAAATCCTGATCCTTTCTGAATTTTAGCTGTCAGATGCCCAGTCTCCGGACAAGGGCCCCGGACCCATACCTTGGCCATTTTCCATCTGAAAAAACCCACACCCTGCCAGTTTCTTAATGGCAGTTTGGAGGAAGACATTGTCTATCCAAAAGTAGCCAGGGTTCTAAGAGGTGGCATCTTTAGTCTGGGAGGAATCCTGATCCTTTCAGAATTGTAGCTGTCAGACACCCAGTGTAAGGCCAAAGGCCCTGCATGCAAAGAAGGGCCTATTTCTCTGAGAAATGAAGATCACTTCACCACTTTTGTAATATCCATTTAGAGGGGGCTTTTGGCACTCCATGAACAGCCAGGGTTCTCAGCGGTGGCATCTTTAGTCTGGGAGAAATTTTGATCCTTTCTGAATTTGAGCTGTCAGACGCCCAGTCTCAGGCCAGTTGCCCTGGATACGAACATTGGCCATTTTCCCTCTGAAAAAAACCCACACCCTCCCAGTTTCTTAATACCAGTTTGGAGGTAGTGTTGGTCTCTCCAAAAGTAGCCAGTGCCATGCACTCCTTCCACTCTTCCTAGCAAAAACCACCGACAAGTACTTAGAGCTAAGAAGGAAGCGTGCACACCTCACAGTAGTTCTCTCTTTCCACTACACATAGAAATGAGTTCTCTGCACCTCGGGTATTTACCATAGAAGGCTGCATGAAGTGTAGATATTGGAGCTGTAAAGCTATGGGACGTTGAACTTCCTTCTTACCACTAAGTGCTTGCAACCGGTATGCTGTGTCAAAGTTATTTGGAGAACACACGCATTAAGAACGCCTTGTATTCTGAACAGCCTTGGAACAGTAAAGTGCAGGGGGAAACCTAGCACCACGTTCTGACATAGTCAAGAGCTGGGCTTTCCTTTTTCGTGGAGCAAGAGCGACCCCTGCTGACGGAACCGGTGAACTTTTGCTAGTGAGCACACTGCGTAACCCGCGATCGCCCCGGGCCCGTCCGGGCTAGCAGCAGTGTGTTCTGTTGAAGTGCTAGGTAACAAATCGTCTCCGGTAGAGAGAAATCGCTGCAAGATTCAAACAGCGAAGAAGGAGACTCAGGGCACCAGAGTGCTCTGCTCCGCCTATCAGTTGTCAGTGACTAGTGCTAAGAACCGGGATCAATATCAGCTAGCTTTGCTACTACATACCTAATCCTCATGCAGCCTTCCGTGTTAAACATGACGCTTGCTTTTAGGCTCCGAGATGCGGACAACACATTGGTATGTGCAGCGGAAGGAAGAACTACTAGGTGGTGTGCGCGCTTTCTTCGTAGCTCTGGTGCTCAGTGGCTTCTTTTTCAGGGCTTTGTGTCCTGGGGCGATTTCTCTCTAAGGAAGGTAAATTTTCGCCTACTCCTCACCTCGAACACGCTCCTGCTATGTTTTTCTGCAGACTAAACACGGCTGGGACGTGAACTTTTCTTCTAAACTCTCTGTTTGATATCAGTCTGCCCTGCTTCTTGTAAGAGTTCCAAGCACTCTTTCAAGTCTGCATAGCGAATAGCGAAGACGTGTACCTAAAGCTAAGAAGAAAGCGTGCACACCACACAGTAGTTCTCACTGTCCACTACACATAGACATGAGATCCCGGCATCTCCAATATTTACCACAGAAGGCAGCAAGACGAATAGGTATTCAGTAAGAAAGCTAGCATACGTTGATGCTGCGTCTTAGCACTAGTCACTAACAACTGATACGCTGCACAGAGCACTCTGGTGCACTGAGTTTCTTTGTTCGAAGTTTGTATCTTGCAGCGTTTTCTTTCTAATGAAGATGATTTCTCACCTAGTCCTCACACAGAAAGAGCACTCTGCTGCTAGGATTTTCTGCTGACTAAACACGCCTGTACCAGTTTGGAGGCAGTGCTGGTCTCTCCAAAACTATCCTGCAGCGATTTTCGCCTAAATGAGGTGATTGTCACCCTCTCCTCACACAAAACACTCTGCTGCTACGTTTATTTGCTCAAAAAACACGGCTGGGACGTGCACTTTTCTTCTATGCCTCTCTACCGGATCAGTCTGCCCTGCTTCTTGTAAGAGTTCCAAGCACTCTTTGAACTCTGCAGCAGAGAAATTTAACTGAAGATAAAGAGAAAAGTGCACACACCGCAGCAGCACTTCTCACTGTCCACGACACATAGACATGCGATCCCTGCATCTCCAATATTTTCCACAGAAGGCAGCTAGACGAATAGGTATTCAGTAAGAAAGCTGGCATACGTTGATCCTGCTTTTTAGCACTAGTCACTGACAACTGATATGCTCAGCAGAGCACTCTGGTACACTGAGTTTCTTTGTTCGCAGTTTGTATCTTGCATCGTCTTCTCTCTAACAGAGATGAATTGTCACCTAGTCTTCACACAGAACACTCTGCAGCTAAGTTTATTTGCTCAAAAAACACGCCTGGCACGTGCACTTTTCTTCTAAACTCTCTGTTTAATATCAGTCTGCCACTCTTCTAGTATCAAGAGCATGCACGCTCTCGAGTCTGCATAGCGAAGAGCACAGAGGTGTACCTGAAGCTAAGAACAAAGCGTGCACACCACACAGTAGCTCTCATTTCCTCTGCACATAGCAAAGTGTTGTCTGCCTCTCGGAGCCTAACAGCAAGTGTCATGTTTACCACAGAAGGCTTCATGGCGATTAGGTATGTGGCAGCAAAGATAGCTGGTTCCGATCCTGCTTCTTAGCACTAGTCACTGACACCTGATACGCTCAGCAGAGGACTCTGATGCACTGAGGTTCTCTCTTCGCGGTTTGTATCCTGCAGCGATTTTCGTCTAAATGAGGTGATTGTCACCCTCTCCTCACACAAAACACTCTGCTGCTACGTTTATTTGCACAAAAAACACGGCTGGGACGTGCACTTTTCTTCTATGCCTCTCTACCGGATCAGTCTGCCCTGCTTCTTGTAAGAGTTCCAAGCACTCTTTGAACTCTGCAGCAGAGAAGTTTAACTGAAGATAAAGAGAACAGTGCACACACCACAGCACTTCTCACTGTCCACGACACATAGACATGCGATCCCTGCATCTCCAATATTTACCACAGAAGGCAGCTAGACGAATAGGTATTCAGTAAGAAAGCTGGCATACGTTGATCCTGCTTTTTAGCACTGGTCACTGACAACTGATATGCTCAGCAGAGCACTCTGGTACACTGAGTTTCTTTGTTCGCGGTTTGTATCTTGCAGCGTTTTCTCTCTGAGGATGATTTCTCACCTAGTCCTCACACAGAAAGAGCACTCTGCTGCTAGGATTTTCTGCTGATTAAACACGCCTGGGACGTGCACGTTTCTTCTAGACCCTCTGTACCATAGCAGTCAGCCCTGCTGTTTGTAAGCATGCCATGCACTCCTTCCACTCTTCCTAGCATGTTTGGAGGCAGTGTTGGTCTCTCCAAAAGTAGCCAGGGTGGTAAATGGTGGCACCTTTAGTCTGGGAGAAATCCTGATCCTTTTGGAATTTTAGCTGTCAGAGGCCCTCACTCTGGGTAAGGGCCCTGGACATGTACATTGGCCATTTTCCTCTGAAAACCCACACACTCCCAGTTTCTTAATGGCAGTTTGGAGGAAGACATTGTCTATCCAAAAGTAGCCAGGGTTCTAAGAGGTGGCATCTTTAGTCTGGGAGGAATCCTGATCCTTTCAGAATTGTAGCTGTCAGACGCCCAGTGTAAGGCCAAAGGCCCTGCATGCAAAGAAGGGCCTATTTCTCTGAGAAATGAAGATCACTTCACCACTTTTGTAATATCCATTTAGAGGGGGCTTTGGCACTCCATGAACAACCAGGGTTCTCAGTGGTGGCATCTTTAGTCTGGGAGAAATTTTGATCCTTTCTGAATTTGAGCTGTCAGACGCCCAGTCTCAGGCCAGTTGCCCTGGATACGAACATTGGCCATTTTCCTCTGAAAAACCCACACCCTCCCAGTTTCTTAATACCAGTTTGGAGGTAGTGTTGGTCTCCATTAAGAACGCCTTGTATTCTGAACAGCCTTGGAACAGTAAAGTGCAGGGGGAAACCTAGCACCACGTTCTGACATCGTCAAGAGCTGGGCTTTCCTTTTTCGTGGAGCAAGAGCGACCCCTGCTGACGGAACCGTGAACTTTTGCTAGTGAGCACACTGCGTAACCGCGTCGCCCGGCCCGTCCCGGCTAGCAGCAGTGTGTTCTGTTGAAGTGCTAGGTAACAAATCATCGTCGGTAGGAGAGAAATCGCTACAAGATTCAAACAGAAGAAGGAGACTCAGGGCACCAGGAGTGCTCTGCTCCGCCTATCAGTTGTCAGTGACTAGTGTTAAGAAGCGGGATCAATATCAGCACTACTGTGCTCTTCGCTATGCAGACTCGAGAGCGTGCATTCTATTGATACTAGAAGAGTGGCAGACTGATATTAAACAGAGAGTTTAGAAGAAAATTGCACGTGCCAGGCGTGTTTTTGAGCAAATAAACCTAGCTGCCGAGTGTTCTGTGTGGGGACCATGTCAATTCCTCTCAGTTAGAGAGAAAACGCTGCAAGATACAAACGGCGAACAAGGAAACTCAGCACACCAGAGTGCCCTGCTGAGCGTATCATTTGCCAGTGACTAGTGCTAAGAAGCAGGATCAACGGTGCTAGCTTTCTACTGAATACATATTTGCCTTGTCGTAAGGTAATATTGAGATGCAAGATCTCATGTCTGTGCTTTATGACAGAGAACTACTGTGGATGTCACTTTTCTCCTTGTCCTCAGTTACACTTCTCTGCTTTTGCACACTGTTAAAAGAGGCTGAACTCTTACAAGAAGCAGGCAGATGATACGGACAGAGGCTAGAAGAAAATGCCGTGCCAGGCGTGTTTGACAATAACCTAGCAGCAGAGTGTTTTGTGTTTGAGAGGGTGACAAACAAATTTAGACGGAAATGGCTCAGGATAAACCCGTAAAGAAACTCTTTGCATCAGAGTGCTGCAGCGAATCGTTTCAGTGACTATTGCTGAGAAGCAGGATCAACGATGCAGCTTCTTACTGAATACCTATTCGCTAGCTGCCTTCTGTGGTAAATTTGAGATGCAGGGATCGATGTCTATGTGCTTCTGTACAGGAAAGTGCTGTGGTGTGCATTTCTCTTATCTCAGTACATTTCTCGCTGCAGAGTTAAAGATTGCTGTGAACTCTTACAAGAAGCAGGCAGATAACTCTAGGAGGCTAGAAAAAGTGCTGCCCAGCCATAGTTTGAGCAAATAAACCTAGCAGCAGAGTGTTGTAGCAGCGTGTGAAAATCACCATTAGACGGAAATCGCTGCGGATACAAACCGCGAAGAAAGAACCGCAGCACACTAGAGTGCACGCTGCGCGTATCATTTGCCAGTGACTAGTGCTAAGAACAGATCAACGTGTGCAGCTTTTACTGAATACATATTTGCCTTGCTACGTTAAGGGTAAATATTGAGATGCAAGGATCTCATGTCTTGTTAGTGGACAGTGAGAATACTATGGGTGTGCACTTTCTCCTTGTCCTCAGTTACACTTCTGTCGCTAGCACTGAGACTGAACCTTAAGAGAGGCAGAGATAAAAGAGTAGAAGAATGCCCGCAGCGTGTTTGAAAATAACCTAGCGCGAGTGTTTGTGTGAAGGTCAACCCATTTAGACGAAATGCTGCAGGATACAAACCAAAAGAAACTCAGCACCAGGGCTGGCTGAGCGTCATGCAGTGACTAGTGCTAAGAAAGGATCAACCAGCTTCTAATAATTGTGCTTGGTTAACTCCTTGGTTTTCGCTAGCAGTAAGGGCTTGATACAGAGAGGGCGATTAAGAGTAGAAAAATGCCTGCCAGGCGTTTTTTGAGCAAATAACCTGCGCAGAGTGTTTTGTGGGAAGGTGACAATCACCTCATTTAGACGGAAACGCTGCAGGATACAAACCCGAAAAAAACTCAGTGCACCAGAGTGCTGCTGGCTATCATTGCAGTGACAGTGCTAGAAGCAGGATCAACGTGCTAGCTTTACTGAATACCTATTGCTCTGCCTTCTGGGTAAATATTGGATGCAAGATCTCATCTGTGTTAGTGGACAGGAGAACTACTGTGTGTGTCACTTTTCTCCTTGTCTCAGTTACATTTCTGCTTTTGCTAGCACTGTTAAAAGAGGCTTGAACTCTTACAGAAGCAGGGCAGATGATACGGTAGAGAGGGTAGAAGAAAATGCACGTGCCAGGCGTGTTTTTTGAGCAAATAAACCTAGCAGCAGAGTGTTTGTTTTGAGAAGGTGACAAACACCCTTTAGAGGAAAGTGCAGATACAAACCGCGAACAGAAACTCAGTGCACCAGAGTGCTGTGCTGAGCGTATCATTTGCCAGTGACAGTGCTAAGAAGCAGGATCAACGTATGCTAGCTTTCTTACTGAATACCTATTCGTCTAGCTGCCTTCTGTGGTAAATATTGGAGATGCAGGATCGCATGTCTATGTGTCGTGACAGTGAGAAGTGCTGTGGTGTGTGCACTTTTCTCTTTATTTTCAGTTACATTTCTCTGCTGCAGAGTTCAAAGAGTGCTTGGAACTCTTACAAGAAACAGGGCAGACTAATCCGGTAGAGAGGCATAGAAGAAAAGTGCACGTCCCAGCCGTGTTTTTAGAGCAAATAAGCCTAGCAGCAGAGTGTTTTGTGTGATGTGTCGGTGAAAATCACCTCATTTAGACGGAAATCGCTGCAGGATACAAACCTCGAAGAAAGAACCGCAGCACACCAGGGTGCCCTGCTGCGCGTATCATTTGCCAGTGACTAGTGCTAAGAAGCAGGATCAACGTATGCTAGCTTTCTTACTGAATACATATTTGCTTTGCTACGTTAGGGGGAAAATATTGGAGATGCAAGGATCTCATGTCTGTGTTTAGTGGACAGTGAGAACTACTATGGTGTGTGCACTTTTTCTCCTTGTCCTCAGTTACACTTCTCTGCTTTTCGCTAAGCACTGTTAAAAACAGGGCTTGGAACTCTTACAAGAAACAGGGCAGACTGATACGGTACAGAGGCATAGAAGAAAAATGCCCGTGCCAGGCGTGTTCTTTGAGCAAATAAGCCTAGCAGCAGAGTGTTTTGTGTTTGGAGAGGGTGACAAACACCACATTTAGACGGAAATGGCTGCAGGATACAAACCACGACGAAAGAAACTCAGTGCACCAGAGTGCTGTGCTGAGCGTATCAGTTGCCAGTGACGAGTGCTGAGAAGCAGGATCAACGTATGCTAGCTTTCTTACTGAATACCTATTCGTCTAGCTGCCTTCTGTGGTAAATATTGGCGATGCAATGATCTCATCTCTGTGTTTAGTGGACAGAGAGAACTACTGTAGTGTGTCCACTTTTTCTCCTTGTCTTCAGTTACATTTCTCTGCTTTTCGCTATGCAGAGTTAAAAGAGTGGTTGGAACTCTTACAGGAAGCAGGGCAGATTGCTACGGTAGAGAGGGTTTAGAAAAAATGCACGTGCCCGGCGTGTTTTTGAGCAAATAAACCTAGCTGCAGAGTGTTCTGTGTGAGTACTAGGTGACAATCTACCTCTGTTAGAGACTAGAGGATGCAAGAAACAAACAGCGAACAAGGAAACTCAGTTCACCAGAGTGCTGTGCTGAGCGTATCAGTTGCCAGTGACGAGTGCTAAGAAGCAGGATCAACGTATGCTAGCTTTCTTACTGAATACCTATTCGTCTAGCTGCCTTCTGTGGTAAATATTGGAGATGCAGGGATCGCATGTCTATGTGTCGTGGACAGTGAGAAGTGCTGTGGTGTGTGCACTTTCTCTTTATCTTCAGTTACATTTCTCTGCTGCAGAGTTCAAAGATTGCTTGGAACTCTTACAAGAAGCAGGGCAGACTAATCCGGTAGGGAGGCATAGAAGAAAAGTGCACGTCCCAGCCGTGTTTTTGAGCAAATAAACCTAGCATCAGAGTGTTTTAGGTGAGGTGTCGGTGAAAATCACCTCATTTAGACGGAAATCGCTGCAGGATACAAACCGCGAAGAAAGAACCGCAACACACCAGAGTGCCCTGCTGCGCGTATCATTTGCCAGTGACTAGTGTTAAGAAGCAGGATCAACGTGTGCTAGCTTTCTTACTGAACACATATTTGCCTTGCTACGTTAAGAGGTAAATATTGGAGATGCAGGCATCTCATGTCTGTGTTTAGTGGACAGTGAGAACTACTATGGTGTGTGCACTTTTTCTCCTTGTCCTCAGTTACACTTCTCTGCTTTTCGCTAAGCACTGTTAAAAAGAGAGCTTGGAACTCTTGTAAGAGGCAGGGCAGACGGATACGATAGAGAGGGATAGAAGAAAAATGCCCGTGCCAGGCGTGTTCTTTGAGCAAATAAGCCTAGCAGCAGAGTGTTTTGTGTTTGGAGAGGGTGACAAACACCACATTTAGACGGAAATGGCTGCAGGATAGAAACCCCGACGAAAGAAACTCAGTGCACCAGCGTGCTGTGCTGAGCGTATCAGTTGCCAGTGACTAATGCTAAGAGGAGGGATTGGAACCAGCTAGCTTTGCTGCTACATACCTAATCGCCATGCAGCCTTCTGTGGTAAACATGACGCTTGCTGTTAGGCTCCGAGAGGCAGACAACACTTTGCTATGTGCAGTGCAAATGAGAGCTACTGTGTGAGGTGCACGCTTTCTTCTTAGCTTCAGGTACACTACTGTGCTCTTCGCTATGCAGACTCGAGAGCGTGCATTCTATTGATACTAGAAGAGTGGCAGACTGATATTAAACAGAGAGTTTAGAAGAAAATTGCACGTGCCAGGCGTGTTTTTTGAGCAAATAAACCTAGCTGCCGAGTGTTCTGTGTGGGGACCAAGTGTCAATTCCTCTCAGTTAGAGAGAAAACGCTGCAAGATACAAACGGCGAACAAGGAAACTCAGCACACCAGAGTGCCCTGCTGAGCGTATCATTTGCCAGTGACTAGTGCTAAGAAGCAGGATCAACGTGTGCTAGCTTTCTTACTGAATACATATTTGCCTTGCTCAGTTAAGGGGTAAATATTGGAGATGCCAGCATCTCATGTCTGTGTTTTATAGACATTGAGAACTACTGTGGAGTGTACACTTTTTCTCCTTGTCCTCAGTTACACTTCTCTGCTTTTTGCTAAGCACTGTTAAAAAGAGGGCTTGGAACTCTTACAAGAAGCAGGGCAGACTGATACGGTACAGAGGCGTAGAAGAAAAATGCCCGTGCCAGGCGTGTTTTTGAGCCAATAAACCTAGCAGCAGAGTGTTTTGTGTTTGGAGAGGGTGACAAACACCACATTTAGACGGAAATGGCTGCAGGATACAAACCCCGACGAAAGAAACTCCGTGCATCAGAGTGCTGTGCTGAGCGTATCAGTTTCCAGTGACTATTGCTGAGAAGCAGGATCAACGTATGCTAGCTTTCTTACTGAATACCTATTCGTCTAGCTGCCTTCTGTGGTAAATATTGGAGATGCAGGGATCGCATGTCTATGTGTCGTGGACAGTGAGAAGTGCTGTGGTGTGTGCACTTTTCTCTTTATCTTCAGTTACATTTCTCTGCTGCAGAGTTCAAAGATTGCTTGGAACTCTTACAAGAAGCAGGGCAGACTAATCCGGTAGAGAGGCATAGAAGAAAAGTGCACGTCCCAGCCGTGTTTTTAGAGCAAATAAACCTAGCAGCAGAGTGTTTTGTGTGAGGAGAGGGTGACAATCACCTCATTTAGACGGAAATCGCTGCAGGATACAAACCGCGAAGAAAGAACCGCAGCACACCAGAGTGCCCTGCTGCGCGTATCATTTGCCAGTGACTAGTGCTAAGAAGCAGGATCAACGTGTGCTAGCTTTCTTACTGAATACATATTTGCCTTGCTCAGTTAAGGGGTAAATATTGGAGATGCCAGCATCTCATGTCTGTGTTTTATAGACATTGAGAACTACTGTGGAGTGTACACTTTTTCTCCTTGTCCTCAGTTACACTTCTCTGCTTTTTGCTAAGCACTGTTAAAAAGAGGGCTTGGAACTCTTACAAGAAGCAGGGCAGACTGATACGGTACAGAGGCGTAGAAGAAAAATGCCCGTGCCAGGCGTGTTTTTTGAGCCAATAAACCTAGCAGCAGAGTGTTTTGTGTTTGGAGAGGGTGACAAACACCACATTTAGACGGAAATGGCTGCAGGATACAAACCGCGACGAAAGAAACTCAGTGCACCAGAGTGCTGTGCTGAGCGTATCAGTTGCCAGTGACTAGTGCTAAGAAGAGGGATCGGAACCAGCTAGCTTTGCTGCTACATACCTAATCGCCATGCAGCCTTCTGTGGTAAACATGACGCTTGCTGTTAGGCTCCGAGAGGCAGACAACACTTTGCTATGTGCAGTGGAAATGAGAGCTACTGTGTGAGGTGCACGCTTTCTTCTTAGCTTCAGGTACACTACTGTGCTCTTCGCTATGCAGACTCGAGAGCGTGCATTCTATTGATACTAGAAGAGTGGCAGACTGATATTAAACAGAGAGTTTAGAAGAAAATTGCCCGTGCCAGGCGTGTTTTTGATCAAATAAACCTAGCAGCAGAGTGTTTTGTGTTTGGAGAGGGTGACAAACACCACATTTAGACGGAAATGGCTGCAGGATACAAACCCTCAGAAAGAAACTCAGTGCACCAGAGTGCTGTGCTGAGCGTATCAGTTGCCAGTGACGAAAGTGCTGAGAAGCAGGATCAACGTATGCTAGCTTTCTTACTGAATACTTATTCGTCTAGCTGCCTTCTGTGGTAAATATTGGAGATGCAGGGATCCCATGTCTATGTGTCGTGGACAGTGAGAAGTGCTGTGGTGTGTGCACTTTTCTCTTTATCTTCAGTTACATTTCTCTGCTGCAGAGTTCAAAGAGTGCTTGGAACTCTTACAAGAAGCAGACTAATCTGGTAGAGAGGCATAGAAGAAAAGTGCACGTCCCAGCCGTGTTTTTAGAGCAAATAAACCTAGCAGCAGAGTGTTTTGTGTGAGGAGAGGGTGACAATCACCTCATTTAGACGGAAATCGCTGCAGGATACAAACCGCGAAGAAAGAACCGCAGCACACCAGAGTGCCCTGCTGCGCGTATCATTTGCCAGTGACTAGTGCTAAGAAGCAGGATCAACGTGTGCTAGCTTTCTTACTGAATACATATTTGCCTTGCTCCGTTAAGGGGTAAATATTGGAGATGCAAGGATCTCATGTCTGTGTTTAGTGGACAGTGAGAACTACTGTGGTGTGTGCACTTTTTCTCCTTGTCCTCAGTTACACTTCTCTGCTTTTCGTTAAGCACTGTTAAAAAGAGAGCTTGGAACTCTTACAAGAAGCAGGGCAGACGGATACGGTACAGAGGCATAGAAGAAAAATGCCCGTGCCAGGCGTGTTTTTTGATCAAATAAGCCTAGCAGCAGAGTGTTTTGTGTTTGGAGAGGGTGACAAACACCACATTTAGACGGAAATCGCTGCAGGATACAAACCCCGACGAAAGAAACTCAGTGCACCAGAGTGCTGTGCTGAGCGTATCAGTTGCCAGTGACGAGTGCTGAGAAGCAGGATCAACGTATGCTAGCTTTCTTACTGAATACCTATTCGTCTAGCTGCCTTCTGTGGTAAATATTGGCGATGCAATGATCTCATCTCTGTGTTTAGTGGACAGAGAGAACTACTGTAGTGTGTCCACTTTTTCTCCTGGTCTCCAGTTACATTTCTCTGCTTTTGGCTATGCAGAGTTAAAAGAGTAGTTGGAACTCTTACAGGAAGCAGGGCAGATTCCTACGGTAGAGAAGGTTTAGAAAAATGCACGTGCCCGCCGTGTTTTTGAGCAAATAAACCTAGCAGCAGAGTGTTCTGTGTGAGTACTAGGTGACAATCTACCTCTGTTAGAGAGAAGACGATGCAAGACACAAACCGCGAACAAGGAAACTCAGTGCACCAGAGTGCTGTGCTGAGCGTATCAGTTGCCAGTGACGAGTGCTAAGAAGCAGGATCAACGTATGCTAGCTTTCTTACTGAATACCTATTCGTCTAGCTGCCTTCTGTGGTAAATATTGGAGATGCAGGGATCGCATGTCTATGTGTCGTGGACAGTGAGAAGTGCTGTGGTGTGTGCACTTTTCTCTTTATCTTCAGTTACATTTCTCTGCTGCAGAGTTCAAAGAGTGCTTGGAACTCTTACAAGAAGCAGGGCAGACTAATCCGGTAGAGAGGCATAGAAGAAAAGTGCACGTCCCAGCCGTGTTTTTAGAGCAAATAAACCTAGCAGCAGAGTGTTTTGTGTGAGGAGAGGGTGACAATCAGCTCATTTAGACGGAAATCGCTGCAGGATACAAACCGCGAAGAAAGAACCGCAGCACACCAGAGTGCCCTGCTGAGCGTATCATTTGCCAGTGACTAGTGCTAAGAAGCAGGATCAACGTGTGCTAGCTTTCTTACTGAATACATATTTGCCTTGCTACGTTAAGAGGTAAATATTGGAGATGCAAGGATCTCATGTCTGTGTTTAGTGGACAGTGAGAACTACTATGGTGTGTGCACTTTTTCTCCTTGTCCTCAGTTACACTTCTCTGCTTTTCGCTAAGCACTGTTAAAAAGAGAGCTTGGAACTCTTGTAAGAGGCAGGGCAGACGGATACGATAGAGAGGGATAGAAGAAAAATGCCCGTGCCAGGCGTGTTCTTTGAGCAAATAAGCCTAGCAGCAGAGTGTTTTGTGTTTGGAGAGGGTGACAAACACCACATTTAGACGGAAATGGCTGCAGGATACAAACCGCGACGAAAGAAACTCCGTGCATCAGAGTGCTGTGCTGAGCGTATCAGTTTCCAGTGACTATTGCTGAGAAGCAGGATCAACGTATGCTAGCTTTCTTACTGAATACCTATTCGTCTAGCTGCCTTCTGTGGTAAATATTGGAGATGCAGGGATCGCATGTCTATGTGTCGTGGACAGTGAGAAGTGCTGTGGTGTGTGCACTTTTCTCTTTATCTTCAGTTACATTTCTCTGCTGCAGAGTTCAAAGAGTGCTTGGAACTCTTACAAGAAGCAGGGCAGACTAATCCGGTAGAGAGGCATAGAAGAAAAGTGCACGTCCCAGCCGTGTTTTTAGAGCAAATAAACCTAGCAGCAGAGTGTTTTGTGTGAGGAGAGGGTGACAATCAGCTCATTTAGACGGAAATCGCTGCAGGATGCAAACCGCGAAGAAAGAACCGCAGCACACCAGGGTGCCCTGCTGCGCGTATCATTTGCCAGTGACTAGTGCTAAGAAGCAGGATCAACGTGTGCTAGCTTTCTTACTGAATACATATTTGCCTTGCTACGTTAAGAGGTAAATATTGGAGATGCAAGGATCTCATGTCTGTGTTTAGTGGACAGTGAGAACTACTATGGTGTGTGCACTTTTTCTCCTTGTCCTCAGTTACACTTCTCTGCTTTTCGCTAAGCACTGTTAAAAAGAGAGCTTGGAACTCTTACAAGAAACAGGGCAGACGGATACGATAGAGAGGGATAGAAGAAAAATGCCCGTGCCAGGCGTGTTCTTTGAGCAAATAAGCCTAGCAGCAGAGTGTTTTGTGTTTGGAAAGGGTGACAAACACCACATTTAGACGGAAATGGCTGCAGGATACAAACCGCGACGAAAGAAACTCAGTGCACCAGCGTGCTGTGCTGAGCGTATCAGTTGCCAGTGACTAGTGCTAAGAAGAAGGATCGGAACCAGCTAGCTTTGCTGCTACATACCTAATCGCCATGCAGCCTTCTGTGGTAAACATGACGCTTGCTGTTAGGCTCCGAGAGGCAGACAACACTTTGCTATGTGCAGTGCAAATGAGAGCTACTGTGTGAGGTGCACGCTTTCTTCTTAGCTTCAGGTACACTACTGTGCTCTTCGCTATGCAGACTCGAGAGCGTGCATTCTATTGATACTAGAAGAGTGGCAGACTGATATTAAACAGAGAGTTTAGAAGAAAATTGCACGTGCCAGGCGTGTTTTTTGAGCAAATAAACCTAGCTGCCGAGTGTTCTGTGTGGGGACCAAGTGTCAATTCCTCTCAGTTAGAGAGAAAACGCTGCAAGATACAAACGGCGAACAAGGAAACTCAGCACACCAGAGTGCCCTGCTGAGCGTATCATTTGCCAGTGACTAGTGCTAAGAAGCAGGATCAACGTGTGCTAGCTTTCTTACTGAATACATATTTGCCTTGCTCCGTTAAGGGGTAAATATTGGAGATGCAAGGATCTCATGTCTGTGTTTAGTGGACAGTGAGAACTACTGTGGTGTGTGCACTTTTTCTCCTTGTCCTCAGTTACACTTCTCTGCTTTTCGCTAAGCACTGTTAAAAAGAGAGCTTGGAACTCTTACAAGAAGCAGGGCAGACTGATACGGTACAGAGGCATAGAAGAAAAATGCCCGTGCCAGGCGTGTTTTTTGAGCAAATAAGACTCGAAGCAGAGTGTTTTGTGTTTGGAGAGGGTGACAAACACCACATTTAGACGGAAATGGCTGCAGGATACAAACCCCGACGAAAGAAACTCCGTGCACCAGAGTGCTGTGCTGAGCGTATCAGTTGCCAGTGACGAGTGCTGAGAAACAGGATCAACGTATGCTAGCTTTCTTACTGAATACCTATTCGTCTAGCTGCCTTCTCTGGTAAATATTGGCGATGCAATGATCTCATCTCTGTGTTTAGTGGACAGAGAGAACTACTGTAGTGTGTCCACTTTTTCTCCTGGTCTTCAGTTACATTTCTCTGCTTTTGGCTATGCAGAGTTAAAAGAGTAGTTGGAACTCTTACAGGAAGCAGGGCAGATGGCTACGGTAGAGAAGGTTTAGAAAAAAAATGCACGTGCCCGGCGTGTTTTTTGAGCAAATAAACCTAGCAGCAGAGTGTTCTGTGTGAGTACTAGGTGACAATCTACCTCTGTTAGAGAGAAGACGATGCAAGACACAAACCGCGAACAAGGAAACTCAGTGCACCAGAGTGCTGTGCTGAGCATATCAGTTGGCAGTGACGAGTGCTGAGAAGCAGGATCAACGTATGCTAGCTTTCTTACTGAATACCTATTCGTCTAGCTGCCTTCTGTGGTAAATATTGGCGATGCAATGATCTCATCTGTTTAGTGGAGAGAGAGAACTACTGTAGTGTGTCCACTTTTTCTCCTTGTCTTCAGTTACATTTCTCAGCTTTTCGCTATGCAGACTTAAAAGATTGCTTGGAACTCTTACAGGAAGCAGGGCAGATTGCTACGTTAGATAGGGTTTAGAAAAAAATGCACGTGCCCGGCGTGTTTTTTGAGCAAATAAACCTAGCTGCAGAGTGTTCTGTGTGAGTACTAGGTGACAATCTACCTCTGCTAGAGAGGAGAGGATGCAAGACACAAACAGCGAACAAGGAAACTCAGTGCACCAGAGTGCTGTGCTGAGCGTATCATTTGCCAGTGACGAGTGCTAAGAAGCAGGATCAACGTATGCTAGCTTTCTTACTGAATACCTATTCGTCTAGCTGCCTTCTGTGGTAAATATTGGAGATGCAGGGATCGCATGTCTATGTGTCGTGGACAGTGAGAAGTGCTGTGGTGTGTGCACTTTTCTCTTTATCTTCAGTTACATTTCTCTGCTGCAGAGTTCAAAGAGTGCTTGGAACTCTTACAAGAAACAGGGCAGACTAATCCGGTAGAGAGGCATAGAAGAAAAGTGCACGTCCCAGCCGTGTTTTTAGAGCAAATAAGCCTAGCAGCAGAGTGTTTTGTGTGAGGTGTCGGTGAAAATCACCTCATTTAGACGGAATTCGCTGCAGGATACAAACTGCGAAGAAAGAACCGCAGCACACCAGGGTGCCCTGCTGCGCGTATCATTTGCCAGTGACTAGTGCTAAGAAGCAGGATCAACGTGTGCTAGCTTTCTTACTGAATACATATTTGCCTTGCTACGTTAAGAGGTAAATATTGGAGATGCAAGGATCTCATGTCTGTGTTTAGTGGACAGTGAGAACTACTATGGTGTGTGCACTTTTTCTCCTTGTCCTCAGTTACACTTCTCTGCTTTTCGCTAAGCACTGTTAAAAAGAGAGCTTGGAACTCTTGTAAGAGGCAGGGCAGACGGATACGATAGAGAGGGATAGAAGAAAATGCCCGTGCCAGGCGTGTTCTTTGAGCAAATAAGCCTAGCAGCAGAGTGTTTTGTGTTTGGAGGGTGACAAACACCACATTTAGACGGAAATGGCTGCAGGATACAAACCCCAACGAAAGAAACTCAGTGCACCAGAGTGCTGTGCTGAGCGTATCAGTTGGCAGTGACGAGTGCTGAGAAACAGGATCAACGTATGCTAGCTTTCTTACTGAATACCTATTCGTCTAGCTGCCTTCTGTGGTAAATATGGCGATGCAATGATCTCATCTCTGTGTTTAGTGGACAGAGAGAACTACTGTAGTGTGTCCACTTTTTCTCCTGGTCTCCAGTTACATTTCTCTGCTTTTGGCTATGCAGAGTTAAAAGAGTAGTTGGAACTCTTACAGGAAGCAGGGCAGATTCCTACGGTAGAGAAGGTTTAGAAAAAAAATGCACGTGCCCGCCGTGTTTTTTGAGCAAATAAACCTAGCAGCAGAGTGTTCTGTGTGAGTACTAGGTGACAATCTACCTCTGTTAGAGAGAAGACGATGCAAGACACAAACCGCGAACAAGGAAACTCAGTGCACCAGAGTGCTGTGCTGAGCGTATCAGTTGCCAGTGACGAGTGCTAAGAAGCAGGATCAACGTATGCTAGCTTTCTTACTGAATACCTATTCGTCTAGCTGCCTTCTGTGGTAAATATTGGAGATGCAGGGATCGCATATCTATGTGTCGTGGACAGTGAGAAGTGCTGTGGTGTGTGCACTTTTCTCTTTATCTTCAGTTACATTTCTCTGCTGCAGAGTTCAAAGAGTGCTTGGAACTCTTACAAGAAACAGGGCAGACTAATCCGGTAGAGAGGCATAGAAGAAAAGTGCACGTCCCAGCCGTGTTTTTAGAGCAAATAAACCTAGCAGCAGAGTGTTTTGTGTGAGGAGAGGGTGACAATCAGCTCATTTAGACGGAAATCGCTGCAGGATACAAACCGCGAAGAAAGAAGCGCAGCACACCAGAGTGCCCTGCTGAGCGTATCATTTGCCAGTGACTAGTGCTAAGAAGCAGGATCAACGTGTTCTAGCTTTCTTACTGAATACATATTTGCCTTGCTCCGTTAAGGGTAAATATTGGAGATGCAAGGATCTCACGTCTGTGTTTAGTGGACAGTGAGAACTACTGTGGTGTGTGCACTTTTTCTCCTTGTCCTCAGTTACACTTCTCTGCTTTTCGCTAAGCACTGTTAAAAACAGGGCTTGGAACTCTTACAAGAAACAGGGCAGACTGATACGGTACAGAGGCATAGAAGAAAAATGCCCGTGCCAGGCGTGTTTTTTGAGCAAATAAGCCTAGCAGCAGAGTGTTTTGTGTTTGGAGAGGGTGACAAACACCACATTTAGACGGAAATGGCTGCAGGATACAAACCGCGACGAAAGAAACTCCGTGCATCAGAGTGCTGTGCTGAGCGTATCAGTTTCCAGTGACTATTGCTGAGAAGCAGGATCAACGTATGCTAGCTTTCTTACTGAATACCTATTCGTCTAGCTGCCTTCTGTGGTAAATATTGGCGATGCAATAATCTCATCTCTGTGTTTAGTGGACAGAGAGAACTACGGTAGTGTGTCCACTTTTTCTCCTTGTCTTCAGTTACATTTCTCTGCTTTTCGCTATGCAGAGTTAAAAGATTGCTTGGAACTCTTACAGGAAGCAGGGCAGATTGCTACGTTAGAGAGGGTTTAGAAAAAAATGCACGTGCCCGGCGTGTTTTTTGAGCAAATAAACCTAGCTGCAGAGTGTTCTGTGTGAGTACTAGGTGACAATCTACCTCTGTTAGAGAGGAGAGGATGCAAGAAACAAACAGCGAACAAGGAAACTCAGTGCACCAGAGTGCTGTGCTGAGCGTATCATTTGCCAGTGACGAGTGCTAAGAAGCAGGATCAACGTATGCTAGCTTTCTTACTGAATACCTATTCGTCTAGCTGCCTTCTGTGGTAAATATTGGAGATGCAGGGATCGCATATCTATGTGTCGTGGACAGTGAGAAGTGCTGTGGTGTGTGCACTTTTCTCTTTATCTTCAGTTACATTTCTCTGCTGCAGAGTTCAAAGAGTGCTTGGAACTCTTACAAGAAACAGGGCAGACTAATCCGGTAGAGAGGCATAGAAGAAAAGTGCACGTCCCAGCCGTGTTTTTAGAGCAAATAAACCTAGCAGCAGAGTGTTTTGTGTGAGGAGAGGGTGACAATCAGCTCATTTAGACGGAAATCGCTGCAGGATGCAAACCGCGAAGAAAGAACCGTAGCACACCAGGGTGCCCTGCTGCGCGTATCATTTGCCAGTGACTAGTGCTAAGAAGCAGGATCAACGTATGCTAGCTTTCTTACTGAATACATATTTGCCTTGCTACGTTAAGAGGTAAATATTGAGATGCAAGGATCTCATGTCTGTGTTTAGTGGACAGTGAGAACTACTATGGTGTGTGCACTTTTCTCCTTGTCCTCAGTTACACTTCTCTGCTTTTCGCTAAGCACTGTTAAAAAGAGAGCTTGGAACTCTTACAAGAAACAGGGCAGACGGATACGATAGAGAGGGATAGAAGAAAATGCCCGTGCCAGGCGTGTTCTTTGAGCAAATAAGCCTAGCAGCAGAGTGTTTTGTGTTTGGAAAGGGTGACAAACACCACATTTAGACGGAAATGGCTGCAGGATACAAACCGCGACGAAAGAAACTCAGTGCACCAGCGTGCTGTGCTGAGCGATCAGTTGCCAGTGACTAGTGCTAAGAAGAAGGATCGGAACCAGCTAGCTTTGCTGCTACATACCTAATCGCCATGCAGCCTTCTGTGGTAAACATGACGCTTGCTGTTAGGCTCCGAGAGGCAGACAACACTTTGCTATGTGCAGTGCAAATGAGAGCTACTGTGTGAGGTGCACGCTTTCTTCTTAGCTTCAGGTACACTACTGTGCTCTTCGCTATGCAGACTCGAGAGCGTGCATTCTATTGATACTAGAAGAGTGGCAGACTGATATTAAACAGAGAGTTTAGAAGAAAAGTGCACGTGCCAGGCGTGTTTTTGAGCAAATAAACCTAGCTGCCGAGTGTTCTGTGTGGGGACCAAGTGTCAATTCCTCTCAGTTAGAGAGAAAACGCTGCAAGATACAAACGGCGAACAAGGAAACTCAGCACACCAGAGTGCCCTGCTGAGCGTATCATTTGCCAGTGACTAGTGCTAAGAAGCAGGATCAACGTGTGCTAGCTTTCTTATTGAATACATATTTGCCTTGCTCCGTTAAGGGGTATATATTGAGATGCAAGGATCTCATGTCTGTGTTTAGTGGACAGTGAGAACTACTGTGGTGTGTGCACTTTTTCTCCTTGTCCTCAGTTACACTTCTCTGCTTTTGCTAAGCACTGTTAAAAAGAGAGCTTGGAACTCTTACAAGAAGCAGGGCAGACTGATACGGTACAGAGGCATAGAAGAAAATGCCCGTGCCAGGCGTGTTTTTTTGAGCCAATAAACCTAGCAGCAGAGTGTTTTGTGTTTGGAGAGGGTGACAAACACCACATTTAGACGGAAGTGGCTGCAGGATACAAACCCCGACGAAAGAAACTCCGTGCATCAGAGTGCTGTGCTGAGCGTATCAGTTTCCAGTGACTATTGCTGAGAAGCAGGATCAACGTATGCTAGCTTTCTTACTGAATACCTATTCGTCTAGCTGCCTTCTGTGGTAAATATTGGAGATGCAGGGATCGCATGTCTATGTGTCGTGGACAGTGAGAAGTGCTGTGGTGTGTGCACTTTTCTCTTTATCTTCAGTTACATTTCTCTGCTGCAGAGTTAAAAGATTGCTTGAACTCTTACAAGGCAAATAAACCTAGCAGCAGAGTGTTTTGTGTGAGTACTAGGTGACAATCTACCTCTGTTAGAGAGGAGAGGATGGAAGAAACAAACAGCTAAACAAGGAAACTCAGTGCAACAGAGTGCTGTGCTGGGAGCGTATCAGTTGGCAGTGACGAGTGCTAAGAAGCAGGATCAACGCATGCTAGCTTTCTTTACTGAATAGCTATCTGCCTAGCTGCCCTCTGTGGTAAATATTGAGATGCAGGATCGCATGTCTATGTGTCGACAGGAGAAGTGCTGTGGTGTGTGCACTTTCTTTATCTTCAGTTACATTTCTCTGCTGCAGAGTTCAAAGAGCTTGAACCTTTACAAGAAACAGGGCAGACTAATCCGGTAGAGAGGCATAGAAGAAAAGTGCACGTCCCAGCCGTGTTTTTAGAGCAAATAAACCTAGCAGCAGAGTGTTTTGTGTGAGGTGTCAGAAAATCACCTCATTTAGACGGAAATCGCTGCAGGATACAAACCGCGAAGAAAGAACCGCAGCACACCAGGGGTGCCCTGCTGCGCGTATCATTTGCCAGTGACTAGTGCTAGAAGCAGGATCAACGTATGTAGCTTTCTTACTGAAACATATTTGCTTGCACGTTAGGGTAAATATTGAATGCAAGATCTCATGTCTGTGTTTGTGACATTGAGAACTACTTGGTGTACACTTTTCTCCTTGTCCTCAGTTACACTTCTGCTTTTGCTAAGCACGTTAAAAGAGGGCTTGAACTCTTAAAGAAGCAGGGCAGACTGATACGTCACAGAGGTTTAAAAGAAAAATGCCTGGCCAGGTGTTTTTGAGCAATAAACTAGCAGCAGAGGTTTTGTGTTTGAGAGGTGACAAACACCACATTTAGACGGAAATGGCTGCAGGATCAAACCCTGACGAAAGGAACTCGTGCACAGAGTGCTGTGCTGAGCGATATTGCCAGTGCTATTGCTGAGAACAGGATCAACGTATGCAGCTTTCTACTGAATACCTATTCGCTCAGCTGCCTTCTGTGGTAGAACATTGGAGATGCAGGGATCGTGCTTTCTTGTCTGTGGACAGTGAGAATCTGTTGTGTCACTTTTCTTTAGTTCAGTTACATTTCTGCTGCAGAGTTAAAAGATGTTGGAACTCTTACAAGAAGAGGCAGACTAATCGTTAGAGCAATAGAACAAAGTGCAGCAGCGTGTTTTTGAGCAAATAAACCTAGCAGCAGAGTGTTTTGTGTGAGAAGGTGACAATCACCTCATTTAGACGGAAACGCTGCAGATACAAACGCATGAAAGAACCGTAGCACATGAGAGTGCTGAGCGGCATCATTTGCATACTAGTGCTAAGAAGCAGGATCAACGTGTCTAGCTCTTACTGAAAACTATTTGCCTGCTAGTTAGAGTAATATTGAGATGCAAGGATCTCATGTCTGTGTTTAGTGGACAGTGAGAACTACTGGTGTGTGCACTTTTTCTCCTTGTCTCAGTTACACTTCTGCTTTTCGCTAAGAGTTAAAAGATCTTGGAACTCTTACAAGAGCAGGGCAGTAGATACGATAGAGAGGATAGAAGAAAATGCCCGTGCCAGGCGTGTTCTTTGAGCAAATAATAGCAGCAGAGTGTTTGTGTTTGGAAAGGGTGACAAACACCATTTAGACGTGGAAATCGCTGCAGGATACAAACTGCTGACGAAAGAAAACTCAGTGCACCCAGGAGTGCTGTGCTGGAGCGTATCAGCTGCTGTAGTGACTAGTGCTAAGAAGTGGTTCGAACCAGCTAGCTTTGCTGCTACATACCTAATCGCCATGCAGCCTTCTGTGGTAAACATGACGCTTGCTGTTAGGTCTGAGAGGTAGAACAACACTTTGCTATGTGCAGTGCAAATGAGAGCTACTGTGTGAGGTGCACGCTTCTTAGCTTCAGGTACACTACTGTGCCTTCGCTATGCAGACTCGAGAGCGGTGCATTCTATTGATACTAGAAGAGGCAGATTGACATTAAACAGAGAGTTTAGAAGAAAAATGCCCGTGCCAGGGGGTTTTGAGCAAATAAGCCTAGCAGCAGAGAGTGCTAAGAAGCAGGATCAACGTATGCTAGCTTTCTTACTGAATACCTATTCATCTAGCTGCCTTCTGTGGTAAATATTGGAGATGCAGGGATCGCATGTCTATGTGTCGTGGACAGTGAGAAGTGCTGTGGTGTGTGCACTTTTCTCTTTATCTTCAGTTACATTTCTCTGCTGCAGAGTTCAAAGAGTGCTTGGAACTCTTACAAGAAACAGGGCAGACTAATCCGGTAGAGAGGCATAGAAGAAAAGTGCACGTCCCAGCCGTGTTTTTAGAGCAAATAAACCTAGCAGCAGAGTGTTTTGTGTGAGGAGAGGGTGACAATCAGCTCATTTAGACGGAAATCGCTGCAGGATACAAACCGCGAAGAAAGAACCGCAGCACACCAGGGTGCCCTGCTGCGCGTATCATTTGCCAGTGACTAGTGCTAAGAAGCAGGATCAACGTGTGCTAGCTTTCTTACTGAATACATATTTGCCTTGCTACGTTAAGAGGTAAATATTGGAGATGCAAGGATCTCATGTCTGTGTTTAGTGGACAGTGAGAACTACTATGGTGTGTGCACTTTTTCTCCTTGTCCTCAGTTACACTTCTCTGCTTTTCGCTAAGCACTGTTAAAAAGAGAGCTTGGAACTCTTACAAGAAACAGGGCAGACGGATACGATAGAGAGGGATAGAAGAAAAATGCCCGTGCCAGGCGTGTTCTTTGAGCAAATAAGCCTAGCAGCAGAGTGTTTTGTGTTTGGAAAGGGTGACAAACACCACATTTAGACGGAAATGGCTGCAGGATACAAACCGCGACGAAAGAAACTCAGTGCACCAGCGTGCTGTGCTGAGCGTATCAGTTGCCAGTGACTAGTGCTAAGAAGAAGGATCGGAACCAGCTAGCTTTGCTGCTACATACCTAATCGCCATGCAGCCTTCTGTGGTAAACATGACGCTTGCTGTTAGGCTCCGAGAGGCAGACAACACTTTGCTATGTGCAGTGCAAATGAGAGCTACTGTGTGAGGTGCACGCTTTCTTCTTAGCTTCAGGTACACTACTGTGCTCTTCGCTATGCAGACTCGAGAGCGTGCATTCTATTGATACTAGAAGAGTGGCAGACTGATATTAAACAGAGAGTTTAGAAGAAAATTGCACGTGCCAGGCGTGTTTTTTGAGCAAATAAACCTAGCTGCCGAGTGTTCTGTGTGGGGACCAAGTGTCAATTCCTCTCAGTTAGAGAGAAAACGCTGCAAGATACAAACGGCGAACAAGGAAACTCAGCACACCAGAGTGCCCTGCTGAGCGTATCATTTGCCAGTGACTAGTGCTAAGAAGCAGGATCAACGTGTGCTAGCTTTCTTACTGAATACATATTTGCCTTGCTCCGTTAAGGGGTATATATTGGAGATGCAAGGATCTCATGTCTGTGTTTAGTGGACAGTGAGAACTACTGTGGTGTGTGCACTTTTTCTCCTTGTCCTCAGTTACACTTCTCTGCTTTTCGCTAAGCACTGTTAAAAAGAGGGCTTGGAACTCTTACAAGAAGCAGGGCAGACTGATACGGTACAGAGGCATAGAAGAAAAATGCCCGTGCCAGGCGTGTTTTTTGAGCCAATAAACCTAGCAGCAGAGTGTTTTGTGTTTGGAGAGGGTGACAAACACCACATTTAGACGGAAATGGCTGCAGGATACAAACCCCGACGAAAGAAACTCCGTGCATCAGAGTGCTGTGCTGAGCGTATCAGTTTCCAGTGACTATTGCTGAGAAGCAGGATCAACGTATGCTAGCTTTCTTACTGAATACCTATTCGTCTAGCTGCCTTCTGTGGTAAATATTGGAGATGCAGGGATCGCATGTCTATGTGTCGTGGACAGTGAGAAGTGCTGTGGTGTGTGCACTTTTCTCTTTATCTTCAGTTACATTTCTCTGCTGCAGAGTTAAAAGATTGCTTGGAACTCTTACAAGAAGCAGGGCAGACTAATCCGGTAGAGAGGCATAGAAGAAAAGTGCACGTCCCAGCCGTGTTTTTAGAGCAAATAAACCTAGCAGCAGAGTGTTTTGTGTGAGGAGAGGGTGACAATCAGCTCATTTAGACGGAAATCGCTGCAGGATACAAACCGCGAAGAAAAGAACCGCAGCACACCAGAGTGCCCTGCTGCGCGTATCATTTGCCAGTGACTAGTGCTAAGAAGCAGGATCAACGTGTGCTAGCTTTCTTACTGAAAACATATTTGCCTTGCTACGTTAAGAGGTAAATATTGGAGATGCAAGGATCTCATGTCTGTGTTTAGTGGACAGTGAGAACTACTATGGTGTGTGCACTTTTTCTCCTTGTCCTCAGTTACACTTCTCTGCTTTTCGCTAAGCACTGTTAAAAAGAGAGCTTGGAACTCTTACAAGAGGCAGGGCAGACGGATACGATAGAGAGGGATAGAAGAAAAATGCCCGTGCCAGGCGTGTTCTTTGAGCAAATAAGCCTAGCAGCAGAGTGTTTTGTGTTTGGAGAGGGTGACAAACACCACATTTAGACGGAAATGGCTGCAGGATACAAACCCCGACGAAAGAAACTCAGTGCACCAGAGTGCCCTGCTGAGCGTATCAGTTGCCAGTGACGAGTGCTGAGAAGCAGGATCAACGTATGCTAGCTTTCTTACTGAATACCTATTCGTCTAGCTGCCTTCTGTGGTAAATATTGGCGATGCAATGATCTCATCTCTGTGTTTAGTGGACAGAGAGAACTACTGTAGTGTGTCCACTTTTTCTCCTTGTCTTCAGTTACATTTCTCTGCTTTTGGCTATGCAGAGTTAAAAGAGTGGTTGGAACTCTTACAGGAAGCAGGGCAGATTGCTACGGTAGTGAAGGTTTAGAAAAAAAATGCACGTGCCCGCCGTGTTTTTTGAGCAAATAAACCTAGCAGCAGAGTGTTCTGTGTGAGTACTAGGTGACAATCTACCTCTGTTAGAGAGGAGAGGATGCAAGACACAAACAGCGAACAAGGAAACTCAGTGCACCAGAGTGCTGTGCTGAGCGTATCAGTTGGCAGTGACGAGTGCTAAGAAGCAGGATCAACGTATGCTAGCTTTCTTACTGAATACCTATTCGTCTAGCTGCCTTCTGTGGTAAATATTGGAGATGCAGGGATCGCATGTCTATGTGTCGTGGACAGTGAGAAGTGCTGTGGTGTGTGCACTTTTCTCTTTATCTTCAGTTACATTTCTCTGCTGCAGAGTTCAAAGAGTGCTTGGAACTCTTACAAGAAACAGGGCAGACTAATCCGGTAGAGAGGCATAGAAGAAAAGTGCACGTCCCAGCCGTGTTTTTAGAGCAAATAAACCTAGCAGCAGAGTGTTTTGTGTGAGGAGAGGGTGACAATCAGCTCATTTAGACGGAAATCAGTTGCCAGTGACAGTGCTAGAAGAGGATCAACAGCTAGCTTTCTACTAATCCCATGCAGCCTCTGTGGTAAAATGAGTGCTGTTGGTCGGGACAGAGATGCTTGGGCAACTACTGTATCTACTTCAGTTACATTTCTCGCTGCAGATCAAGGCTTAGAACTAAAGAGGCAGACTGATCAGCAAGAGTAGAAGAAAATTCACGTCCAGCGTGTTTTTGAGCAAATAAACCTAGCAGCAGAGTGTTTGTGTGGGAAGTGTGACAATCACTCATTTAGACGGAAACGCTGCAGGATACAAACCGAAGAAACCAGCACACCAGGTGCCCTGCTGGCGTATCATTTGCCAGTGACTAGTGCTAAGAAGCAGGATCAACGTGTGCTAGTCTAGATACATTTGCCTTGCCGAAGGTAATATTGAGATGCAAGATCTCATGTCTGTGTTTAGTGGACAGAGAACTACTTGTGTCACTTTTCCTTGTCCATTACACTCTGCACACTGTAAGAGGGCTTGAACTAAGACAGGCAGACTGATAAGAGGATAGAAGAAAATGCCCTGCCAGGCGTGTTTGACAATAACCTAGCAGCAGAGTGTTTGTGTTTGAAGGGTGACAAACACACATTTAGACGGAAATGGCTGCAGGATACAAACCCGAAAAGAAACTCGTCACAGTGCGTCTGAGCGTCATTGCAGTGACATGCTGAGAAGCAGGATCAACTAGCTAGCTTTACTGAATACCTATCGTCAGCTGCCTTCTGTGGTAAAATGAGATGAGGATCCATGTCTATGTCGCAGTGAGAGTCTGTGTGTGCACTTTCTTTATCTTCAGTACATTTCTGCTGCAGAGTAAAGTTTGACCTACAAGAAAGGCAGACTAATCCAGAGAGGCAGAGAAAGTGACGTCCAGCGTTTTTGAGCAATAAACCTAGCGCAGAGTGTTTTGGGGGGTAATCCTCATTTAGAGGAAATCGCTGCAGGATACAAACGCAAGAAAGAACCGCAGCACACCAGGAGTGCCCTGCTGGCGATATCATTTGCCAGTGACTAGTGCTAAGAAGCAGGATCAACGTATGCTAGCTTTCTTACTGAATACATATTTGCTTTGCTACGTTAGGTAATATTGAGATGCAAGCATCTCATGTCTGTGTTTTGTAGACAGTGAGAACTACTGTGGAGTGTACACTTTTTCTCCTTGTCCTCAGTTACACTTCTCTGCTTTTCGCTAGCACTTTAAAAAGAGGCTGGAACTCTTAAAGAACAGGCGACTGATCGATAGAGTAGAGAAATGCCGTCAGCGTGTTTGAGCCAATGCCTAGCAGATGTTTGTGTTTGAGAGGTGACAACACCACATTTGACGGAAAGGCTGCAGATAACGACAAGAAACTCGCATCAGAGTGCTGTGCTGAGCGATCGTTTCAGTGACTATTGCAGAAGCAGGATCAACGTATGCTAGCTTCTACTGAATACTATTCGCTAGCTGCCTTCTGTGGTAAATATTGAGATGCAGGATCGCATGTCTATGTGTCGTGGACAGTGAGAAGTGCTGTGTGTGTCACTTTTCTCTTTATCTTCAGTTACATTTCTGCTGCAGAGTCTAAAGAGGTTGGAACTCTTACAAGAAGCAGGGCAGACTAACTGGGAGTGGCTAGAAGAAAAGTGCACGTCCCAGCTGTTTTTAGAGCAACAAACCTAGCAGCAGAGTGTTTTGGTGAGGAGAGTGAAATCACCTCATTTAGACGGAAATCGCTGCAGGATACAAACCGCTGGAAGAAAGAACCGCAGCACACCAGAGTGCCCTGAGCGTATCATTTGCCAGGCACTAGGGCTACAGAAGCAGACCAATGTATGCTATTTTCTACTGAATACATATTTTGCCTTGTTCATGAAGGGGTAAATATTGAGATGCAAGGATCTCATGTCTTGTATTTAGTGGACAGTGAGAACTTACTGTGGTGTGTGCACTTTTTTCTCTCCTTGTCCTCAGTTACACTTCTGTTTTCGCAAGCACTGTTAAAAGAGAGCTTGAACCTTACAAGAGCAGGGCAGACGATACGATAGAGAGGATAGAAGAAAATGCCGTGCCAGGCGTGTTCTTTGAGCAAATAAGCCTAGCAGCAGAGTGTTTTGTGTTTGAAGGGTGACAAACACCACATTTAGACGGAAATGGCTGCAGGATACAAACCGCGACGAAAGAAACTCAGTGCACCAGCGTGCTGTGCTGAGCGATCAGTTGCCAGTGACGAGTGCTGAGAAACAGGATCAACGATGCTAGCTTTCTTACTGAATACCTATTCGCCTAGCTGCCTTCTGTGGTAAATATTGTAGTGCAGATCTCATTCTGTGTTTAGTGGATAGAGAGAACTACTGTGTGTGTCACTTTTCTCCTGGTCTCAGTTACATTTCTCTGTTGCATGCAGAGTTAAAAGATGTGCTTGGAACCTTACAGAAGCAGGGCAGATTGCTATGGTAGAGAAGGTTTAGAAAAAAATGCACGCACTT